>LBNU01004294.1:13930-57456 GCA_014162995.1 Artemisia annua | reverse complement strand
CGTCACCAGACTAGGCCAAAAACTCTCTGGCCCGTCATGAGTAACTTCCAATTTCTTCACTTCATTTGTTCCTGACGTCGTCACGTTGAAGCTTGTGACGCCGTCACCTTCTGTGCACTTTAGGGTCTTTTGAGATTTTGTTGTTTTCCGCACTTTTTCACTCCGAAAACGCCCGAAAATGCTTCTTTTGTGATTTTCTCCTCAAAAGTACCTAAAATGAGAAAAGAATCGACTTTGGGTGAAATCCGATCCAATAATATACGAATTAGGACTCAAACAGACCCCTAAAAACGTAACATTTTTCGTCTCATCAGAGAGAAACATTTGTTAGGGCAATTTTAGCGCAAATTTAAAATTTTTTACAACATTTAGAAGTGATACTTTAGGTATAATAAGCGTCTCTTGGATAGGGAATTGTATTACTAGCACAAAAACCGTACCACTTAAAAATTTTCCCCCAAATATGTGAGGTTCGCCCCTTGAATTGTTAGGAAAAGCATTCATTTTTTATGCTTGTGTGTGTACCTGTAGCTTATAGATTCTAGAACTTGTGTTAGGACCATCCCAAATCCACAAGTGAGACTACATTCGTGTAGTTAGATTTACTACATGATAAGAGGCATTAGGATAACCCTTGTTTTACACCCGTTTATTATAATTACATTGACTTCATTGGTCAAGTAATTCTCCACACCTTAGCGTTGTACTCATTTTTAGTACACGATACCCCTAGTACACCCCTCCGAACCTATCTTTTCGTTTCTAACTTTAAGCATTTTACTTAAAGGAAGAATTTGTTTACAATCCACCCAAATGTACACCCAAATCGCCTTAGCCTACCTTGTATGCACTCATCTTTAGTGCATTATTGTTACAACATTTGTTTAACCCTTAGTTAATTGTCTTATTACTTACATGGTTGCTAAGTCGAGTGGTATGTGTTATTTTACACATACATTTTTGACCTAATTTACGGACTAAAAAGAACAAAAACTAACCGTAAATGCCAAAGAATGCTTGTTTTTGTGTTTATGATTGTGCAGGTAAGGATATTTCAAAAAACGGACTCAAATCACATCAAAACGATCAAAAACGAGCACGAGATGAGAAAAGTGTCAAGGGCCGGAGCCGGGAATCATTTTTTCAAGCATTGATCCATAATTGAGCTCAATATGTCAACATTAGTCCTCAATGAATCAACATTTTTCAAGTTTAGTCCCTGGTTAAATTTACACAAATGGTCCCTACAATTTCAGAAAATACAAGTTTGGTCCTTATGTTATTTACTTAGCCAAATCTGGATCCTATGCTATTTCTATAAACTACCAAAGCCCAACACCCTCATTTCTCCTACTGGCCCAACTCCACCTATAAAATAAACCGGCCCACAAACATAACCCATAAACCCATAACCTGGTTCACAAAACAAATTATAATAAAAAAAACCCACGCGCCTTTATTTTTCCCCAATCCTTTTCCCAGTTTATGAACCCTAACTCCATTCGCTTCTAATTCCTCAAAATTAAACCTCGTATTAAAGGGCTTTTCAGTCAAATCAAGACCCTGACACCCTGTCAGCATTTGCCAACAATTGAGGGCCACGTGGATGAATGTTAGTGGTTGGAACACGTCACTTGAGTAATTGAAAAGCTGTGATTGGTTGGAACATGTCACAGGGGATCTAATCAGTATATGCTTAGAAGATTCCAAGCCTAGAACCTTCAGAGGACGCTCCCCTGAGTCAGCTATATAAGAAGACCTTTCTCACATCATTTGGACGGTTAGCTAGTGTGTAGTGTGTAGTTTATAGCAATTTTTTTAGCTTAGATGTAATCAATTTTCAGCTCTTGTAAACGTGTAACAAGTTTTCTATTATAATAAATTTCATTTTCATTTGAATAAGCTTTCAATTCAGTTCAGTTACTTGATTTGTGTTAACCTCATAAGCTTCTTTTATCTCATAAGCTTCTTAGAAGCTTATGAGAGCTTTTACAGCTAAACTTCATGCTAGATACTCAGTTGTTATCAAGCTTATAAAAATATAAAAATCAGTTAAATAGTTGAAAAAATAAAAAAAATCGTTTTCATAAGCTCAAAATTAGCTTCTTACTAGTTTTAGATAACTCACATAAGCTCAGAAGCTATTGTGAGTCATTAGCTTAGTTAAAATCCAGATTCTCTTCAAAATTTCATCAAAATAAGAAGACTGTGGGTTAATTCGATCATCAGTGTTCACTCTGAGTAATCAGTGGGATTCATAAGCCTATCTAAGAGATAGGCTAGCTTTGGAAGATCTCAGAGAGCTGAGATCCAGCTTGTAAGGATCCATTTTACGTTTTCAGTTCATTAATTTCATTTGAGTAGTATCATTGTGATATTTGTTGAATATTAGTGTAGATTGGAATTTGTACTGTTTAATTGTAATCGTTTGATGATAATTCAGTTAGTATAGTGAAATTTGAGATAGCTTGATCATTTGTGATGTTATATTGAATCTGAGTTTAACATTGATTCTGAATTGATTAGTTCTGTGGTACTATCTTAATTTGTGATCTGAGATTTTGAGTTGTTGTGATTCATTGGTGCATTACTTTGTTTAGAGAGTTTCTGATATTAGTTTTGAAGTTAGTAGAATTATAAGTTGGTTGATTGATAGTTTAGAACTCATATTTTAGTGTATCTGCTTATTAAGTGGTGTTTGGATCAGCCTTGATCATTGTGTTTAAGTGGTTTGTTTTGAGCTTACTTAGCATAGATAGATTACAGTAGTCACAATTAGCTCATTTGTAGTGAAAAATCAGTAAGTTTTAGTTGAAATAGTCAAAGTTACCTTGATTTCACTTTGTGCATTATTTGTTAAGAAAGTTAGGGACATTATCTAATTCACAGTAGCAATATTAGTGTTTTCAGCCCAATTTAGTCTAATACATACTTAGTTCAACATAATCAGTCATTTAGGAGCATCATAAGTTCAATTAAGTCAAAGTTCATCAAAACTAAAAAAAGTCAAAAATACTAGTTTTCTCAGAAATGGTATAAACATTCAGATCTTCTGTAGGCTTTAATAGAGATTATAAATAGGTAATAATTGCTTTTCTATGTTTTTTGGTAGCTTGTGTTTCAAAATCAAAAATAATTTTCAAGTTTAGAAATCATTTGCTCACTTTAATTTGGTCCTTTAGTTGCCCAGTTGAACATTAGCATACACTGAGTCAGTGTATACTGACTCAGTATATACTGAATTGTCACATCCTATTTCTTGGTCAAAATTATTACTCAATTGGTTAGATTAGCCTAGGGCTTTTGTGTTTTTCATGATCTTTGGTTGGTAGTGTTCATTTTGACCCAATTAGTTTTGCAATAACTGCTTATTAACCTGCTTATTCTTGGTCCTAAACTTTGTCCCAATTAGTATAGTTAGCTGAATTTCATTGTGTTTGAATCTGGTGCATTTGGCTTGTAGTATCTGTTTCAGTACTTGATTTGTGTTCCATATGATGAGATTTTGTTATTTTCTTAGTCATTTCCATACTAGGTTGCTTTAGAGCTTATTTTGGGCTTATTAGTACTTATTTTCTTTCTAATTTGACTGTTTGAGTCTTAATCTGGGTAACACTTGATCTAAAATTAATTGAATTGAGTTTATTTGAGTTCAAGGATACTTCTGAGTCCTTTTCATTCAGTTCTTACTCAAGTGCTTATTAATAAGCACTTGAATAAGCTGATTTAAGCTCAAATAAGCACTTTTCAGCTTATTTTAGAAAAAGTTTTTATCTCAGAATCATTAGAATAGTATTTTAGATTTTTCATAAAAAACTCAGATTTATTTGAGCTGTTTTACCAATTATTTTGTATTTTTCTAGATTTTTAATCACTTTAAATCATTTTTAATTCATAATAAATAAATAAAAAGTAAAAAAAAAATATTTTCTTTTTCTAAAAATTCTTTTTAGTTGTTTAAGATTTTTAGAAAGTTGTTTTACATTTTTAGGATCATTTTCCAATAAAAGTCGCGTTTTATTTTGTACGTTACGTTTCAAATTTAACGTTTGAATTTCCGTTTTTAGTTTTTAGATCATTGTGCATATATTGCTTGTACTTTGTGCTTTATCTGTTATTTCTTAGTACATTTTGAGTTTCTTATTCATTATTTTCACTTTCACACCTTTCACAAACACGGTTTATCAATTACGATAAACAATTTTCCATTTAACCTTCGCACGGACACGACCCGGGTAATTTCTTATTCGTTGAGAAATTGCTTGGATATTATATATTATTCACGAAACATCATCGAGTCATATCCTTGTACATATTGTTTTGGGACGATTGGGACTCATGGGTAAAGTACTAATGTAATGGAGTAATGGGGAAGAAGTCAATTATTACCCCATATGTGCGTTAATATTTTAAAGTACTCCAAGTTTTTCAATTATCTTAATTCTAGTCGTTAGAATAGTTTATTGTAAAGTATGTAAAAGTTCAAGTGTAAGGGGAGAACCGAGACCCCATATGATGTATTATTTTGGATGGTAGGGCAAGAGTATGAAAAAAAAACGAAAAAAAAATTGGAAAAAGAAAAGTAGAGAAAACATACGGACTACCATCCCGTTTCATTTTATCTTTATTTATGTTTATGTTATTTTCTTATTAGCTTAAGTCGAGTCGAGTCTTGGCTTAGCAACGCCACCTTGTGCATGTATTTGATCAAGATAATTAACTCGCCACCACTAAAAATACCCTTTATTCCAACCAAACCGTGTTATCAAATCCCTACACCTAATGTTACAACCCTTTGAAAAGCCCTCTTTGATAGTTTATCTTAGGTGCTTACGCCTAGTGGAGGAGGTTTTTTATCCTTTCCCAAGCCTATGGTAATCTATTTGCTATGACAGGTAGTCAGTGATATTTCTTCCATTTCAAATCTAGTTATATAGGTTTATAACACCCGAGAGATGAGAGTATCCAAACACTATTTGTGAGGTGCTAGTGTATGATTTCCGTGCTTGTTATGACTAGGGTGGAATGACTATTTGTTGTAATTACTTTTATATTAGTGTTAAATGACCCCTAGCTCATATTTTGATTGGAATAAAAGCGCATTTGCTTGAGGACAAGCAAATCTCAAGTGTAAGGGTATTTGATGAGGCGAAAAGTGTTACGCTTTTAGGGGGTCATTTAAGCCCTAATCCGTAATTATTTGATCAAATATTGCCCTAAATCGTTCCTTTTGTCATTTTAGGTACTTTGGAGAGGAATTCTGGAAAAGGAAGCATTTTGGACGTTTTTGGAGCATAAAAGTGAAGAAAACGACAAAGTCTCAAAATATGCTGGAAATAGTACCTGACGGCGTCACTCTCTACGAGGTGACGGCGTCACGCTTTGACAAAACGAAGGATGATTTTTACACCAAACGCCCCAGAAAGATTTGAAGATTTAAAGGGTGACGTGTAATTGGATGTAGGCCGTCACGTTATAGCACAAAGGGAGACGACACAGAGAAGTTTAAAGGGGGACATCGTCAGAAGTGGATCTGAGCAATCCGAATATAAGTTTGGCGGCGAGGTGACGGCGTCACGCACTAGAACGTGACGCCGTCAGGTTGTAAAATCTATATATACTTTTCTAATTTTCATTCATTAGTGTGCAACTTTTGGGGAAAACCCTAGCTTGTATTCTACAGTATTTTTAAGGGTTTTTCACCCTTGAAATCTTGATGCTTAATTAAAGATAAGTCTTCTTCCAAATCAATCAATATGTCTATGTGTTGTTTGATTATATCTTACGCTTGTCTTTTAATTAACATGCTAGGCTAGGTTTTCATTATGTTTGCTTAGATCTAATGAAACCTAGCTATTGATTATATGTTGTTGGTTTGCTTGTGATTATTGTTGTTGGGTGAAGTCGATGTTAGGCTTAAGAAAACTGGCTAACCTCCTATACGGTAACTTGCTTGAACGTCTTAAGAAACATGAATCGGATGTGCACTACGATTATTTGGTTGTATTTAATGCATGAGCGAATTCTAATGATCCCATGTTAGGAGCTTAAATCGGCTCGACATAGGAGTGAAGTAGGAGCTTATAGAGTTAGGGAAGATCGTACACGGCCCTACGAATGGTTTAAAGGATTACAACCCGTCATCCACATAATCACAACAAACCAATTAACATATAAAAGATAGCTAGGGAGTAAGGAAATCTAAGTAAACACATATTTCTCATTTATAAGTTTCACAACCTTTAATTTTCTTGTTATTTAATTTTATTTGCAAAAGTAGATATTTGGGTTAGTTGGCTAGCAACTAATTCCGCCCAATCCTTCCAAAACCGAGATTTTTACTTGCTTTCATAAAACATAAAAATACAAAAAGAATCATCCCTCAACCCTTAGACCTAATTAGAATAGCTTTTCAAGCCTAACGACACTATTCCCCGAGAGAACGATCAATCCCCCGGTACTTGCCACTTCACTATACTACATCGGTCAGGTACATTGCCTGGTGGGGGTTGTAAGCTTCTCAAGATCCCTTGAGAGGTAAAACCTAAGTGCATAGGTTGCAAAACCCACGTATCAACTATCCGTACCACTACTTTAATTTTGCAGCTTATAATGAACTTGGCGGAAGACTAGAAAGAAAAAACCCCATACTTACAGGTGCTGACAATTCCTATATTATTCATTTTAATCCGATTATAGAACTCATAAAAATTTCGAACATGTGTTTGCAGAATATTAGGTATATTCATAACGTAGAAAAAGTTAAGGAGTATGGAGGTGCACTGGTAACAAAATTAAGCTGAGAAATATAGGAATCCGCAATCTCAAGTACACACTCTCTTTTTTATCCTTACTGATATACTAACCGAACAGGCAAGTCTTATACGTGTCAAAATTGTGCAGCAACAACGTTGTCATTTTTACACTGTGGAATGAAAAGGCCGATAATTTTGAAGAGGACGAATACATGAAAATGCAGAAGCCAGTGGTACTAGCTGTCAGCTCATGCTATCTGAAAACATATGGCGGCAAATATAAGGCTTTACCATATAAGTAATTAGCCGCATTCGTCAATTTTCCTTCTACCTAGCATTTTTTTTGTGCCACGCAGGTCAACTACAGTTATCAGCTACTTCTGCAACCTCTTATTACTTCAATCCGCCGGTTGAGGAGACTACCGAACTGCTTGCTGCGTACAACCACATTCAACAATCAATTTTTTTACGCACAATCAAAATTAGATTGATACTAACAGGTTCACATATATGAATCCAAGTATAACCAGAATAATACGGCGACCCCTCAATTGGAAGTGCAAACAGAAAGGCTCACAGACTGGAAGCAAGAAAGGACTCGAAACCGTGTTGCCCTAGGCATACTATTACAGATTGACCCGAACACCCAACAGGTACAACCAGTCATACTCAAGCTACGTGTATTTAATAAACAAGTAAAATAATTACGAAAAAATATCGACAGCGTGTACTATTCACCCAAGATGTTATGATACTTCGAATAGACAACACGCAAGACTGGTACTACCAAAAGTGTGACGAATGCGGCGGGAAACTAAGATATGGATTTATCCATGGGCACTGCCACCAATATGGAACTCAACCGAATCCAGAAAAAAGGTATGCTAACATACAGGAAACTCAATAAAAAATTATATATATACACACATATTCAGTTGACCAAAAGACATACCGCCTAATTTACTGCGTTCTCCAATGCAGTTACTCTTTCAGGGTGATCATGACAGACGGGACAGGAAATGCAACCATGACCTGCTTCAGCCCCCAAACAGACGGCCTTATTAAAGATGTTAACACCCTGCTTGAAGAAGTTGCCGAAAAAAATCCAAAAGTTATTCCACCACAAATATCGGCCTTGGAAAATACACGCCATGTTTTCCAATTTCGGTTTGCCAAGCCGGTAGCGAAAGGTCCTCCCACATTCGTCTTGCAAAAAGTGATGGACCACATACCTTCTATTTTACGAGCACCATCAGAAGGCCCATCATCTCCACCGCTTATCTCAACGGATGACCAGGCGACTACAGAAGTTAGTCCGCCACCTACAACGCCATCAGCAACTCAAGATACTCCAGCAGATACACCTGGTATAACACACCTGCCAAGTTCATCAACTGTCAGAAAAGAGTTATTCGCCGCTTCCGTTGAACAAGAAAGCAGTCGAGAACCAAAGAAGCAGAAGACCGAATGACAATAAAAATATGCTATAGTACATAGGCCACATATGAACGCGTACTTATATTTCCTTTGAACTACTGTACAGCCTTATCTTGGTAAATCAGTATGAATGGTTGCATAATTGTGTGACTACTATACCACCATTATGCAGCCAAATTTTGTTGTGTATAGTTAATGAGCAGCTACCCGATCTATTCTATAATAACTTGCCTGCATATTTGCGTAGCTAATTCAGACTACATAAACAGACTATTGCATTTTCAAAATCCATCTAATTACAATAAATCAACCATATAAAAGTATGCATACAAACGAGCCTCACCATATAAAACCAATAATACCTAACCATCAAATCCACGAAACTAAACACACATTGTTTATCAGCGAGAAAACCAACTAATGAGAAACGCACACGTCTTCTAAAAGAAAACCCCATACCATAACTGAGACTTAAACAATACGAAAAATAAACCCAACAAAATTTAATGAATAGTTGCCAAATTGCTAAAACGTCTGGCAAAGCTTACTAAAACAAATGTTAGGCTACTACGAACTAACTTATCCGCTATAATTCATTCACAAAAACACATAACTGAGTTAAGAAACCCAAATCGTTATACCCGAATCACAAGAATACCTACGACTGATTTGTAGAAAAGATGTATGCTTTCCAAAACTACCGATATTTTGCACGTGACACTACAACAACCTTACAAATTTGTAATGCAAATATGAATCAACCAATAAACGCTTATGCATACGGCATCAGACAAAAAATTAAAACCGAACATATCGGATTTTATAATATAGTATTATAAACAAAATCCGAAACTAATAGGAAACCCAAAAACACAACATAATGCACGTTTCTGCGCGGCCTATAACAACATTCCTTCAATAAGAAGAGGATATTATGAGCACAAATTTTTGCCATACACTACAATAGCTACAAGCCGTAAAAACAACCAGACGAAAGACTGTAGTTCAAATTTACATACAAATAAACCAGCAACATATACAACCGATTCAAACTATTAGCTAACCAAAAGCGGCCACAACTGAAGCTCATTAGTATGACCACCAACACTCAACAATGACCTACTAACTTACATACAACCATACAACCATCAATAATAACAACAACAAGAAACATAAACAACATAATAATTTATAAAAACTTTATACATAAGGATCGAGTTTAAGTGCCATGTTGCCTTACAAAACAGATACTACGAAACATGGCTTGAAACCATAATACAAACACAGAGTCTGCAACCATAATGGTTGCTAAAAACACTTGACCAATAAGCAACACGTCTTTCCTCATCGACGATAGGCTTTGATGAACTTGAGCCAGCCAAAAAACACGAACAACCCACAACTACAAACTAACAATCACCTAGATACATACCTAAACAGCATAACATCATAAAGCATACTTGTTTACATGACTATTGTACTAGCCTACTACGAGACACACGGACATCCTACTACATATGCATTACATCTGCCAGATAATCCATCACAAGAGAAGCCATACGACCAACATCAGCAACATTGCGACCGTAAGCGCAGATGCGCTGCTCTACAATAGCAATGAGGGCGTGAAGAAGCGCCAAGCTGCGATTCGTCAAAACAGACTCATGGGACCCCTCAAGCTCCCTAAGGAAAGCTTGCAACTGTTGCAGTAACACCCTGTCACGAGTGATGTGACGCCTATCATCACGCTGGCCATTCAAAAGGATGAACCTATACCGCTCGAAAAACAAGTAAAACTGCCTACCCCTATCCTGTGAGTTAGCTACACGAGCAAGCCTATCACTAATAGAAGCATGACCATTGGCAACATGGTTTTCCGTGGTTATAGAAATATTGACAAGCAATGATACAGATAATAACACAAAAGAAGGCCTTTTATAACCACAATGAGAAACTAGCAAACAAAAACCATTAATTAACAGATAACCCAAAACATACCTAAACCACATTTGTTCACACCGGGCAGCTGACCTAATTATAAGGCGCCGTTATTTGAGAGCGCGTTGGTGAGTTTATCAATACATCTGAAATATGCAGCAACCTCGATTCAGAAGCCCACACACAATGTCGATTCCCCTTAAGCAAGAGATAATCCACAGCCGAAATGCCATAATTAAAGCACCCACACTTAGACAAACCACAGTCATAATCCACTATGAAACTAAATAGATTAATGAAATCATTTCTTACGAAATGATATCATGGCGCCAAGTAATATAGCAACACCTGTTGCCCTATCTTATCAATAGCAAAATATGAGAAGGGGAGTGAGAGAGAAAGATGAGTGGGATCCGGCTAAGTGTGTTCTTTTTTTCTCGGGTTTGGGCAAACCGAAACAAATATGGGGCCCCAAAGTTTAATAAATAAAATGCTACTTTTATACTTTAAAACATAATAAGTACCACCCAAATATATATTTTTTAAAAGAAAGAGAAAAATATTAATAATAGGCATAAATGTAGCCACCCTGAAAAAAAAAAATTAAACAACATAACTCTTAACAAAAAAAAAAAAAAAAAAAAAAAAAAAAAAAAAAAAGTGATCATTTTCCAAAACAAAATTTCAAAAATATTTACGAGAATAACTTTGTAGCATTTCATACGGACCGACGCATTATTACTTCAAGAGTAAACTACACTGTTCGTCCTTGTGGTTTGCGTTGACCGCAGCCGTTGGTCCTTTGACCAAAAAAATTGCACCACTCGGCCTTAAGTCAGAAACGTTATGCACCGTTAGTCCCTCCCACTAACGACCATTATTTAATTTCGTTAAATCGATGCACATGAGGATCACATGAGGGTGATATTGTCTTTTTATCTTTATGCCCCAATTTAGCCCTCACTTTATCTTCCTCTCCAACCCCACATCATCTTCATCATCTCCTTATCTATAATCTATCATTCATGACTTTAACAACAACCCTAACAAACCCTAATTTCTATCTCCTCATATTAAACTCATGGATCTTATTCATACAATAAAATCCACATTCTTAAATTAATCTTGACAAGAACAACAACCCCTACATTCAATCTTACATCTAAAATTGTACATCAACATCACCACCACCAACCATACGGCCGCCACCTTCATGAAATCCGGATCTATATATCTATAGATCTACAAGTGGGTTTAGAGCTGTCAACTTAATCCGGTCAACATAATCCGGTCTTTCTATCTCTGCTCAACATAATCCGGTCACCACCACCCAAAGTTTGGTCACTGTCACACCACCAACACAAAACAATCTTTAAAGATCTACAAAGAACAACCCATCATCGATCTTCACAGAAACATATATCAAAAAATCATCCAAACCAATTAAACCACCAAACAAAAACAAAACTTGATTGATATTAGATATTGTACTACTGATGGAAACGGAGGCGACTGATGGCGCGGATATGGATGGTTTTGACCTTGGTGGTGGTGGCGACCGCGTATGTGGGTGCGACTGGTGGCGCGGATGTGGATGCTTTTTAACTCGGTGGTGGTGGACTGGTGGCGATGGCGTATGTGGGTGGTCGCTACGTTTGAGTTGGCTGGTTGGCTTCAGGTTTGTTGAAGATGATAAGATTATTAGTGATGTTTTTGGTTAGATAAAAACTAAGATACATGTGATTTTGGTTGTTAAAGATTAGAATTTTATGACAAAGTAAAAGTTCATACTGGTTAGTTATCATCAAATCAAAACATTTACTAATAATCTCGGTTGTAAAAAAGTAGATGTTGGATCTTGGTTGTAAAAAAGTATAAGCAATAGAGAGAGAAAGAAAGAGACGATGAGATAGAAAGAAACAATTAGGTGAATGATAATGATACAGTACATATGAGTAAAGTGTTTAGTACTTTCTGAAAAAACAAGGGTAAAAGGACAAAAATACCCTTACATGTATATCACCTTTAACTGGTTAACGAGCGTTAGTGAAGACCGTTAGAGTGAAGGACTAACGGTGCATAACGTTTCTGACTTAAGGCCGAGTGGTGCAATTTTTTTGGTCAAAGGACCAACGGCTGCGGTCAACGCAAACCACAAGGACGAACGGTGTAGTTTACTCTTTTAGAAATATGCAAATCACTACTCTTTATTTATTGTCATATGCAAATCACTACTCTTTATTTATTGTCATTTTTGTTTTTCTATTGAACTTATCTTCAAAACCTGAGAATTTACTGCTTTTCATTAAAACAAATGACAAAAATAGTTTCACCTGTTAAGATATTAGAAAGTCTTCTTCATTGAGTCATTTACTCTTCGCTATTCTTCTAGAAAACGAACTTCATCAGGGTACTTTTCATATACTACTTTACAAGTTAAATACACTGCCTATATGTTGAAAATTCAAATATTCTCTTTTACTGATAGGTATTCTTTTGTAAGAGTTCTTGATTCTAACGACAAGTGTACAATATTATGCGTTGACGACGATGTAGATATCTTATAAGTTTAGTCGGGTGTTGTATTTGTATTTATTATTCCAAACTAAAGAAAAACTAACAATGTTTATAAAGTTCACTGTAATTGGTACCTATCATATAATTTACTAGTTATAATGCCCGTGCACGCACGGGGTTTTTTCTAAATTTTTTAATAATGTATTTTATCTATTAAAAAACAAAGTTTATTTTTTGTACAAACAAATTAACGTGTCCCTATTTTTTTTTATACTTGAACATACCAATTTAATAGGCTTATGTGTTGTTTCAGTTCATTGTGTTCAACTTCAAGTTTAAGCAATTGTTCAGTGAACATGCTATTCAACTTCAGGTTTAAATGATGTTCAGTGAACATGTTGTTAATAGATTTATTTGGGTGAGTAGATGCGGTTTGGGAACCGGTTTCTACATATAGACTTTATACCAGTTTGAAACCGGTTTAGAGAAACCGGTTTCAAACCGTTTTTTTTTCAAGTACTTTATGGGTCCGTTTTATAGTGTTAGACCCTCGTGGCTTTGGGTCTAATTTTTGTTAGATTAGTTTTGTCGTCCACATCCTTATGAGTATTAGGTCTCTGGTGTCTTATTAACATTGGTTTGGATAGCTTACCCAGTAAGGTTATGCCCATGGGTGCAATGGACCAGAATGTACTGAAATTAAGAAACCTGATGACAAATAAATTTAGTTATGTTAATATTTGACCCAATACCGGACCTATGTAGTAACCCAACCATTCTACCATTTATGGGGGAAAAAAAAGCACATTTCAGAGTTATCGCTTCAACATTTGCAAGACTAAACCGATCAGTTTCAACATTTGCAAGAGAAATCATAACACACTACACTACCAACTATTGAACTAAACAAAAACTAATATAGTACGTAGTAACTAAAAATCAATCACCATAGAAATTGTGCAATTTACAATTTAACTGAATGATTTAGGCTATCAGATGCTTACAGATACAATTATCTCATGCTTCCAGCGATAAGCATTTGGGATAAACCATTCTAGCTGATGGAACATGAACCCGAACCGTCTCTTTTGGGACTCATGGCTATGATCAGATCAGCCATTTGTAGTTAATGAATTAAGTCCTTGTACCTACTGTTATAAAAAATAAAGTATAAATGTATGTTGCAAATATCTACACTGTTTGTTTAGTTGTGTTTATAGAAATGTGGTTCATTTGCTAAGGCAAATCTACCTGTTGAGAGAACCAACCATTCTAACAATGTAACAACAATTACATGTGTAACTACGTTAACTAAGTGGTTGAACCTTTGTGTTTGCTCCATAGCTTCATTTTATGTTGCAGCTTCTTTTTTCAGCTACTCCCTGAACACACCAAGCTAGAGAAAAAAGAACCACTATCAAGCAAATTAGCAGAATATTTTTTTATGCCAATTAAGTAGTACTAACTGTGGTAACAAAGGTATTACCTCTCTTAAATCAGTGAATACATTCCCATCTCTTCCTTTGTTGTCACATAAGTTTGGAGCTTGATACGACATAGACCAAAGTCACCAATCTATTCATTTGGAAATGACACAGGATCATTAAAATTTTAATATGTTGCCTAATTTGGGTCGATTCTTGTTACTTTCTATAAGGACAGGTTAAGTCATCAAAATTTGGTTTAAAAGTAAACATGCCAAAATTTTTCTACATCATTACTCAAAGTTAATATTATTACTAACTTTTATAATCATTTGGGCATACAAAGGTGTTTCGGGTGAATCCAAGCAGGCCCAATGTGTTCTGACTTTTGACCCACCGTCCATGTTTTCACCTTTTCCTATGCTACTATTTTAGGTCCGGATCAATATCATTAAGTCTGGAACGTACCAAATTCATCTAAAGGGGAGCATCATAGTTGTAGCTTGTGGCAATAAACGGACCACCTGCGGTCCTACCAAAACTGGTTGCTCCATGTTACTGTCTGAATTAAAGAAAATAATACTTTTTAGATGGCATTACTAAGCAAGTCCGATATTAAATGTAACAAACAAAACATTAGAGTTACCATATGGTAATTTATAAATGATCCACCCGTTCATCTGCTAGTTGGTAAGGAACCACGCCTCCAAACTCAGAGGACCTACATTAAAATAAGACTTATGACAAAAAGGACATAAACTTTAATATTATTGTACTGAAAGATGAGTTAAAAGTAAATTAGTAAATTACCATCTTATCCACGCTTCTTTCCACATTTTCGGTTTAAAATATTTATTGGGAATGAAGTAATCACAGTAAAATATTTATTGGAAAATGCATAAGTGGCTTGTTCACTCTCTGCCAGCTGTGTCTTTGATGGTGTATCAGAAGCCGGTAGTGCAGAGGATCCTCTAATCCATAAGAATGATGATAAAGTGCTAATATTTGTTTAAGGGAGTGTTTGGATTTAGTTTTGGGATTATTAGCAAAGATAATTATTTTAAATGCCTCCATAAACGTATTCTCCTTCCGATTATCTCACATTTTGATGCAAACTTTATCAATGAGCATTACCTAGCTACTTATAACCCAATTTCATAGATTTTTACTCCCATGTCACAAGAGACTTATCCTTTGTTCACGATAATGATTTTTATGGGTGCTTTTACGCATTCATTTATTGAACAATCAAATTTGATTATAACAACTTCAAACACAAACGCACATCTAGACAGTATCTCTTACAATCCTCTGTTACAACTGCATATCTTATTCTGATCAATTAAATTGCATAATCACTTCCCAAATACATGTCCAAACACAACCTAAACTATCAAGCTTATTCCTATTCGTTTCTCTCTTTATAATATGTAAATATCAATCTCTTCATTCATTTTGGTGTGGTAATTAGATAGTATTGTGGTAATTAGTCAAGGGATATGGTCAAAACCACATCCCCATGTGTTTATGGATTCAGTTAACGGTAAAAGACTAAAAGCAAGCCTAATTTCAGATTTCATTACATGTAATGCGAATAGCCCTCGAAATATTCACACACCAGCAGCGTGCACCTTATGGGTCCAGTTAGTGACCCGACATTCTATATGCGATGAGACGTTATTAATCATGTAAAATATCTAAAATACTTCCACTCAATAAGCTTTAGTATAAATAACGAAAGAGGAAGAAAAAGAATGAAACTCATTGAATAAAGATTTGCCTTAGCGACCTCAAAAGTGGTTTTCTCCTTGTTGCAACATTTTCTTTTCAGTTGCAATAATCAGTTTCTAATGTAAGTGGTCATGTTGTAATCTACTAATGCTTATAAAGAGTTTTTAAAAAATAGATACCAACCACTTCGAAGTAGATGATCAAACAGTACAGCAAAATAATTTATGGTGTGTTTGGAAGTTCTTGTTAAAGCTGCTTATGCATTCTGACATAATCCCATAAGCATCCTAAAAAAGTAAGGGACTGTGCGGAATTGCTTGTCCAAACTTTATCAGCTTTGCTTTGTGATATGATTTTCTAAACAGTTTATTTCACTCGCAAATAATATATATGCAGAAAAAGATAATCATCAGCTTATATCACCCAAAAGGTAAACTCATATATTTCGATCTACCAAAAGTACCACTATTAAGTTCAAAGTAAGCAATCCTACGCTGCTAACTGTAATAGGCTTGCTTCATATTAAAATACGCAGTTAAGCATAAGCACCTTTCTTCGTCCAAACACTCAAAAGTAGGTTTAAAAAAAACAATAAGCATAAGTTGTCTAAAAGAGTGTTTGGGATTGCGTCTTTAACTACTTTTTATACTATTAAATAAAGGCTTCCAAATAAAATTGAATATCATAGTCAACCCTAAACCTTGGAAGTCCCTAAATCTAAAATGGTAACTTGACGCAAATTACTAACAAATAATCATATGGATACCGCGTCTGTCATGCACTTTCTTGACTCCGATCATCAATGGTGATCACTTTAATATAAAATTGTGAAACTTTATCACGCCGTTTTGACACATACTTAATTCATCCTTAATCACCCCATCCTGCCTACTGCCTACTGTAATAATACTAACTGTTTAAGCCCAAATTTTGAGCAAGAAAGTACTCATAATGGAGATAAGTTATCTATTTTCATCACGACTTGTACCACATTTCTCATAAATGACCTTCACAAGACTATCTAAAGCAAACCCACATTCATAAACTGACTAAAGCCTTAGCTACGGTCTCAAGTCATCAAGGACAATCCTATTTTCAGCTACTTAATCCCGGATCTCCTAGGTATATCTACCCCACGTTAACAAACCGCCACTAAATTTGACTCTTGTAAAGTAAACATAAATAGTGAGCATATCTGATGAGCAACTTACCTCTGTATCCTGATTAACTTGAGGTATGCCATAATCTCTTACTTTCGTAAAATCAGCTTCTAGAATAATAATCGGCTCACATGTTTTCCAAGAATAAAGAAACGTCCAGTTAATAAGACCAATAATAACATCTCAATTTGATGAATTGAACGATTATATTTAAAACCCTAAAACAATTCACACTGTTGAATTGAATGAATTGTAATTAATTTTGGGAATCTATGTGATTATGATATTTGACTTTAGTTCTGCAACGATTTAGGGTTTGGAACTAGACCAGTGAACTTGATTTAGGTTTTGGGAGAGAGGAATCAAGGATTGTTGATCGGGGTAATTGTGTTTTTTTTGTTAGTTTCAAAATTACATAATACACCCTTTAATATTTGTAGATTATCCCCGCCTTCCCATTGCTTTTTATCTTTTAAATTTTGACACATGTATTTTTTAGCTCAAATTTTCTTAGAAAAACGAATTTACAAATATTTTTGCCAAATAAGGAATTATTTAGGTTTTTTTAAGAGAACATATTTAAAATAAATAATTAATAATTAAAAAATATTACCTAAATAAGTATGATTTAATTAAAAAGTCCTCACTAGGGGTTTTGTTTTATTAGGAAAAAAAGATTTTAAGTTATGCGCATGATGTATTTATCATATTTAGAAGAAAAACATAAATCCGCATGTGCTTGGGAGTCTTTTCTGTATTTACGTGTAAAATAACGTTATATTCTTATTGGTATATTAGAATCTACAATTAGGTACAAAACTTTTTAAAAAATGTGTCAACTTAAATTTAACTCCATGGTTTTAAGTGTAAATTATCAGTTTTCAATTTCATTACTTTTTATAAGTTTGAAAATTTCAAAAGACTCCCTTTATAATATTATAAATAACCGCCTTTATTTTCTCTCAGTCCTAGAGTAAGCTCACTTTCATATTACACACGATTTTAAAAACTTGAGTATTATTAATTAAATTGCATGTACACCAATTAATAACATGTCATGTTGACATTTTAAAAACATTTTGATTGATTGAAATATGAAAGTTGAGACTAATTTTGGGACATATAACATGTAGACTTAAATTTGAGATAGAGTAGTGCCCAAAAACCCAGATACCAAAGGTTATAAATATGAAAATGAAAGTGCGATGTTAAAGTGATTTTAATACCAAAACACCATGCTACTTTCTGATTTTCACGAGTCTCTGTGAGCAACTTCTTCTTATTATTTCTAAAGTAATACAAAAACGGTATGCATAAGTTTATAATGCAACAATATATTATAACAATGTCAAAAAAAATATTCGTGTAAGTTTCTTTTTTTATCGTAAATTGACCTCGCGACTTTGGGTGTGATAATGCTATTCTCTCAACTATTACATCAAGAATACAAAGTGCAAAGTTGAAGAAGATATTTTGTAAGCTTTTTGATAATTAATATTAGTGAAAAATTTTATATTTAAATAAGTTTTAATACTAAAAATTATAGAAAGTTAAGGGAATTAAATCATAAATATGAAATGAATAGTTAAATATTTGATATTAAGGGAAGACTATTAACTCTTTCCATTTTGGAAGTCAAGTAATGATATTAATTTACAACATGCGTCCAAGTGAACTATAATGCACACAAGTTATAAATATCAAATTAGAAGCAAAATTATTAAAGTGAATAGATCATCATAAATAACACTGTATATGAATGGGTTTATAAGCTAGTAAGAAGTATTGTCGTCGCAGCAGAAAATGTGAATTTTCTTTTAATAAATCACTTATATAATAAGTTAGTCAAAAGTTATTTTGTATGGGTGTTTAGAAGGAAAGCTTTTTTTGTCAAAAAAGATTTTGAATAGCTTTTCGGCTTTTCCCATTGGAACAATGTTTTGTTTTCCTCAAAGGCTTGACTTGAGGATTCTCGGAGAATTTTTACATAAATTTTTTATTGTAGCCATTTTTTTTTTCCTATTAATATGTATGGCAAGGCAATAAATTGTTAATATAATGGATTAGAAGCTTTTTGAAAAGCTTTTAGCAATGTATTCATTTAGTTGTAATATAAGATTGTGAAAATATGAGTTGGAAAAGAAAAAGTCATCAAAACTTTTTTACACTGTGGATACTCTAAGACTAGTGACTACAAGCCTGACAAGGCTTCCATGAGCATGGTGCTCATGAGACAAGCTTGCTGAGGGGGAGGGTTCACAGCGAGACGGAGGACGTACATTGAGTGGTTCACTACATTGGACTTATGCATTTGTGGGGCCCTCAAAAATTATATCCGTTGCTTTCTCTAAAAAAAATTAATAAAATAATAATCCACTATCTCATCTTTTACCTATAAATATCCCATAAACTTCACTATTTTAAAGACTTCAAATTATACTTTCTACTATCTTATTAATACCTCTTTACTCAAACAAACTTATAGAGGATATGGATTCTAAAACAATAATATTTCATAAGCTCATCGGAAGAAGAAAAAGTTATTAGTCGGAACATGAGGCTTTTTAGCAAAGGGGTGTTGTTTATTATGAATAGACGACAAGCAAATCGATCGAAGAAAAACATCATAAGCCGATATCGTTATAGTGATCATGATCATTTAGTCGAAGCTCATTTTAGTGCAAATCCGATGTTTTTGGAAGCAACTTTCTAGGAGAGGTTCCGAATGAGTCGAAGGCTAGTCACATGGATAGTTGAAGAAATACGTATTCATTCTACATACTTTGGTGATACTACTGACTGCGCCGGAAGACAAGGCATTTTTCCGTTGATGAAGTGCACTTTCGCCCTTGATGAATATTTGTAAATGGGCAGAGAAACTTCTTGTCTATGTCTTGAAATTTTTTGTACATCTGCTATGGAAAATTTTAGAGCAGAGTATTTACGAAAACCTACCGCCGATGTTGAAAGGCTATACGTGTTTCACGAACAAAATCACGGGTTTTCGGGAATGTTAGGAAGCCTTGTTTGTACACATTGACAGTGGTTCGAACATACTTAAAGAGAAATATTGTAGACGCGATCATGGTTTGACTCCATTCATTTTGCTGGAAGCTGTTGCGTCACAAGACTTATGGATATGGCACGCTTTCTTTGGTGTTGTTGAGGCGAACAACAACATCAACGTTATACATCAATCCTCTATAGTCAACGATCACAAAGAAGGAAAAGCTTCAGAGATTCCGTTTGTAGCAAACATCGTAACTTACCTATTCGGATACTATCTTACTGACGGGATATCCGAAATGGACAACTTTGGTTAAGACGATAGGAGAACCAGACGTTGATGAACTCAAGCGAATGTGGTATAAGCGAATTAAGAATCGGCAATGAAAGTATGGAATGGAAATTTGGTGTTCTAAAGAAGAAATGAGCTGTATTAGCCAATCCTGCACGACCGTTTCCTGAAAACAAATAAGGAATATGATGTATATATGCACCATATCACATAATATGATTATAAAAGACCAAGGGTCGGCTATATCTTTTGATTATTATACAAATGAAGCACATCAACATGACGACCCTATACAATCCCAAAAAGAAAGGTATAGAGTTATCAGTATAAAATCGCCACAAATGCATCAATACCTTCATGCCAATCTGACCGAACACCTTTCTTGTAATGTTTAGATTTATAAAATCGCCACAAATGCATCAAAACCTTTGTGCTGATTTGACCGAACACCTTTCTTGTAATGTTTAGTTTTAGTTTTTATATTTATGATATTTTTTTATTTGAGTTGATTCATAAATCGTCCTTGTGGTTTGCTGATTTTTACGGATTTTGTTCTTTTGCTTTTTTTAAGCGGGTTTGGTCCCTGTGGTTTATTATTTTTACGGATACTGTCCAAATTTCGACCCAACTCCTAACGATCGTTAAAAAGGATATAACTTGACATTGATGAACTAACGTAAGGGCTAACCTTGTAATTTGGCTTTTCCCTCTCATAATACAAACCACAAGGACGATTTATGTGATTTACTCTTAAAAAAAACAAAAAAAAAAGGAAAAAAAAAAAAAGAAAACTTTTTTTAGTTTTATTATAGGAAATTTTTTAATTTTTTTTATTATAAAAAAATTTAATTAAAAATAAAGTAAAATTTGGGCTTATGTACTAAACGATTTTTTAACACGTTTTTGTATTTTTTTTTATGTTTTATACATCTTCATCAATTTTTATACGTTTTTGTATGTTTTTTTTTTACCATTGTTGCACGTTCTTAGACATTTTTTTTTCCTTTTTTGGACGTTATTATGTACTATAAGTTCTCATCCGTTTTATACATATGAAAACTTATAAAACACGTATAAAAACAGATAAAAACCATAAGAAAATGCATAAAAACAACATACAACAATAGATTAAAACATATAATGACATCCAAAAACGAAAAAATCATAGAAAAACGTCCAAAAATCGTATAAAAACGTACAAATACGTATAAAAACAGACGAAAACATATAAAAACGAATGAAAACGCATAAAAATGAGCAAAAACACATAAAGACGTCCTTTTTATTCGCTTTCATCCGTTTTAATAATAAAATTAAAAAAAAAAGTTAATTTTATGATAAATTTTCTTTTAATAATTTTTTTTAAAAGAACATTTAAAAAAAATTATTATAATAAAATTAAAATTAATTTTTTTAATTATATTAGAATTTTTTTAATAAAATTAATTTTAAAAAAAAAATTAAATTTATAATTCTTTATAATAAAATTAAAAAAAAATATTTAAAATTTAAAAATTTCCTATAATATAACTGATATAAGTTTTATTATTATTATTATTATTATTATTATTATTATTATTATTATTATTATTATTATTATTATTACTGTTATTATTGTTATTAAGAGTAAATTACTAAACGGTTCTTGTGGTTTGTATTTTTAGGGGGAAAACCCAAATTATAAGGTTAGCCCTCACGTTAGTTCATCAATGCCAAGTTAGGTCATTTTTAACGATCGTTAAGAGTCGGGTCTAAATATGGACAAGATCCGTAAAAATAAAAATAACCAAACCCGCTTAAAAAAAAGCACAGGGACAAGATCCGTAAAAATCATCAAACCACAAGGACGATTTATTTAATTAACTCTTTTTATTTTTAATGCAATGTTTTTAATTTAATGAATAAAAGTTTTAGTTTTTAATAAATAAAATAAATAAGTTGAAAGGTGAAGTAGTGTGAGTTATTGGGAGTAGGGGTGGAAATGAGCCAAGCCGCTCATGAAAAACTCGAGATCGGATTTGTAAAAAGCTCGAATGAGCCAAGCATAAACAAGTTCGAGCCTAAGTTGAAGCTCATTTATTAATCGAGCTCGAGCCCGAGCTTTACATATAAAGCTCGATTGAGCTCACACGCCTAAACAAGCCTAACCACACCAGGAAATTTTAAGTATTAAACATATATAAAACGTTATGTATTTGTACTATACGCAAGCTTATTAACGAGCCCAATAACAAGCTTATTAACGAACTCAAAATAGATATATTACGAGCCAAACTTTAATTTTTCATTTTCAAATCACATAAACGAGCCGAGCTCGAGCTGAGCCCGAGCCTATATAACATAGCACGAGCCGTGCTCGAACTTAAAAAATAGGCTCGAACCGAACCGAACTCGAGCTCGAGCTTTATAAAACTTAAACGAGCCGAGCTCGAGCTCTGGCAGGCTTAAGCTCGGTTTAGCTCGTTTCCACCTCTAATTGGGAGTGAAAAGTAGAAGAAGAGAGAAAACTGATATAACACTTGGACGGAGGATTAGGTGATATGACTGAGAGTAGTCTAAAAACGAAACATTACATTAATTCAAAATTTTGTCAAAGGGAAAAACAGATCCCAAGAAGAGATTATTAAAAGTTTTGCATGCTTCACTCTGGATCACATGGCTAATGTTCTAAACGTCTTTATTATTTCAGAGGTCTTAATTAAAGTGTCGGGGCCTTGAAGATAATAATCCAATCACAAATTGACATAATTGTACTTAATTGAATTAGTACTACCCCCGTCCCAAAATTATTGTCCACAGACAAAAAACACACGATTTAAGAAAAGCATCATCTTTCTCTTTCTTACTTTTTGCACAAAGACAGTTTTACCCTTAACCAATTAATTTCCAACTTTTTTAAAGTTTGTAATAATAACAACAAATGAGGGTAATATGGTAAACTTGATTTATATTCCCTATCTATTTATGGAAGTAGACAATTAATTTGGGACGACCGAAAAAGGAAAGATGGACAATAAATATGGGACGGAGGTAGTATTAAATATTATTTGGACTTTATAGACTTTTCTGATACGGAGTATTATCTTATTTAAATATAGATTCTTGGTTGTTTCACTGGTTCATTTATGTATAATACGTTATGGGTAAGTCTGGAATGATATTAAGGGGGTGCTAACCATGCAACACCATAATTCAACATGATGCAAAATTAACTAATAAAATATTGTCAACACATTTTATGATTCACCATACCTCATCTTCATTTTTTAGTGGCAATCATGATGCAAATAAAAACTAATTATATTTTTTATTTTTTTGTATTCATTAAATTTGCAACGTTCGAAAATTTTGGGGAACATGCCATGCCGATTCGGTATGGATTACCGAATTGCATGCCGAATTGGTCATACCGAATAGTTGGTTTTCCTTGATGCCGATCGGCACGTGTTGCCGCTTGCCCAAACCGAAAAGATTGCCACCCCCCTAATAGTTTAGCGTCGTATGCTATGACAATGGGTCGAAACGTGTTTTGGCACAAAACTTGTCATTTTGCAAAGTACTACTCCGACGATCAAATGATAAATGTTTTTTTTTTATAGAAACGATGTTTATGAAATCTGGAAAGTTTCGTTAATTTTCGAGTATTAGAAGTATGGTTTTCCGGAATTAGAGCAAGTATAGTTTTTATATAAAATTTTCTGCAGGTGCCATATGGGCATATGCTAATTTCAGCATATGGCCATATGATTGTGTCAGAATTTTAAGTAAGGGGTATATGGTCAGATAATGGCCATATGAAAATTTCAGCATATGGCCGTATGTTTCTGTCAGAGTATAAAGGGAGTATTTTCTAGACTTAGTTGATTTTTGAAAAATCATATATTTTAAACCTTAAGTCTACACAGGTCGCGCCACCCGCCATTTTAAAGGCAATTGAGTTTAGTTTCTTTTAAAAATAGTCTCAAGGTCTTAATGTTTATAGATTTTTGTCAATGGTCAAAAGAGTAACAGAATGTCCTTTAAAGTTGGGTCGTTTCCACGTAAAAGTTACAAATTTAGTATTTTTTTGTTAAAGCGGGCACTAGTTGTAACACGTGATTCTATTGGCTCGCACCTCTCTGTCCATGTAATTCTTGTTTTGCCACTTCTCTCATTCATGCTGAAGTTATAGCAATTCATAGTGCATGTCGTCTAGCATATAATCATAGATGGGTCGGTGCTACTGTTGAATCTGATTCTCAGATCGCCATATCTTTGTCGTCTATAGAAACTATCCCACCTTGGTTCCTAGGTTCTCTTATTGAAGACATTCGCATATGGTCGAAGAACCTACATCTTACATTCTCATGGGTTAATCGAACTAACAATCAAGTTGCTCACTGGACGGCTCAATTTGTCTTTTCTTCGAATCAATGTATTATGTGGGATGTTTCTTGTCCTTCTGAACTCACCTCGCTATCGAGGAGTGATATGTATGGTTCTTAGTTTTTGTTAATGATAGTTATATTAAAAAAAAAATGATAATAATTAGGGGTGTGCACGGTTCGGTTTGGGTCGGTTTTTGGCTAAAACCGAAACCGAACCGAATATTTCGGTTTTTATAAAACCCAAAACCGAAACCGTTCGGTTTTTGGCGGTTCGGTTTTTTCGGTTTATCATCGGTTTCGGTTCGGTTTTTTGGTTTTTTCGGTTTCTAACCGTTTATATTTGGGCATGGCAAATTTATACCAACAAACTTGTATTATATAGAAAATTGATTATTCTAATGTACTTTTTTCTTGTCAATGTAAACATAATAATGTTTATTGCATAATTGTATAATTACACACATATAGATGAGACACACACATGCAAGTGAACATACACATAATATGATCATCATTATATATTTATTGATATATTCTCAAGTAAACACACGACACGACAAATAAGCATATAAACATAAACGTTATGATAAATATATTATAAATCTACCCACAAAATGAATATGAGTTTATAAATTTGATTTATTTAGTTATTTATTCATATTATATTAATTATATATTATTATATAATAAAATCTGTTCGGTTCGGTTTTTGCGGTTCGGTTTTTGGGCGAAAACCAAAACCGAACCTTATATTTCGGTTTTTGAAAAATTAAAAACCGAACCATCGGTTTAAAGTTTCGGTCGGTTATTTCGGTTCGGTTTTTACGGTTTTTGGTTCGGTTTCGGTTTTTTCGGTTTTGTTTGCTCACCCCTAATAATAATAATAACAAAGAAAAAATAATAAAAATCTGTTACAAAATTATATCATGAGTTAACACATTTCTGCTTTTTTAGGAGTATTGCTAGAACCACAAATATTCCACAAAATAAAATTCACACAAAGGAGGTATCAATGTGTGATTGTTGAATTTTGATACTCTCTCTCTCTCTCTCTCTCATATTTGCTACAATCGATCACACATTGACATATCTTTTTTATGAATATTATTTTGTAAAGTCTTTGTAATTTTAGGCTTCTAGCAATTCACTTTTTTTAGTTTATTTCTAAATTTATCTATACTACTATATAAAGCATTTAAGTTGTGGGATCCACCAAAAATTAAGATAAGGAGCTTCAATTAAATAGTGACATGTGTCACTTCTCAACTAAAAAATCACATTTATTTTTAAATTGAAATATCTTTTGATCTATTTATTTTTTTAATAATCTAATTTCACCATATTTTCTAAAATTTTGTGTTCTTTAATTCAACATCTATTTTGATATAGTTTTATAAGTTTTCAGTTTTTGCATTGTTAGTGGGTTATTTTGATTGTAACGAATTTCTAAGCGGGTACGGAATTGTGGGAGAGTTAGATTAACAATTCATTCATTATATTTTCTATTATAACTATATTTTTTTCACCGCCGCTGTGCGCGGGTATCCAACTAGTTTCTAGAATGTGTTTTCTTTTATTATATAATCGATTGGTATTATATGATCAAAATCTATAGTGTGAAATACCATTACTAAAGTTCTACGAATTCTCACATTATTTACCTCATTGTTATCGATCAGATAACATAGAGGTAAATGTAATACTAAAAAACTTGGACCAGAACTGTATGCATGTAACGAGAATGTATTAACATCCGAATAAAATGCAAATACCAACTGATCATGCAACTAAACTTAATATTTTCACACCCTAGCTAATCAACAAATATGTTTTCGACTTGTTACGACAGCTATTGTATTGAGATGTTCAGAAGAACCCAAAATTTAATTTAGATAGCATTAAATTAGTGACCCCATAACATGCATTGTGTTTATAAGCTCTTAGGTTAAATTAAACACAAGGAATCAATCAATATATGTATGTGAGTATGCATGTTGGGTTGAGGGCCACATGTAGTATGATAATGTAATGTAAAGGATGAGAGCTGCCTTTTGTTTTTAGCTTTGGGTGCTTCTTCTGTCTCTGAAAGGATCGTTGACAAACAATGGCATAGAGACAAAGTAATTAAGAAGGACCACAAAACCATATATATTCTTCTTTTTCTTTACTAATTAAACTAGCTACTATAATCTTGTTTAAAAAGTTAGCTATGATATATGCTCAAGTTGAAATCGAGCCTCACATGCCTCTATCCATTTCTTTATTATGTGAAAAGTAACTATAGAAATTCGTGACTTACTAGTTTTTAAAATCGAACTCGTCTCAAGTTGATACTTAATATTCTGCAGACACATGTATCCGGAATTTACGATTAAACAACTTTTGGTATGATAGATTCAACGAGATTTTTAATCACTTGCAAAACAAGCATTTTGCTATACAACAGCTAGCACAAGAATATATCGCATTTTTTTGTATTTTGAATTTATATGTACGTTAATTGGTTCTATGAGGTGGCAAAACGGGCGGGCCGGGCGGGCACGGGCAACGGGCTAAACGGGCTACGGGCTAAATGGGCTATGGGCTAAACGGGCACGGGCTAAACGGGCGCGGGCCAAACGGACGCATATTATACGAATCGCTTTAAAAAAACCTAACACCTAATTTTTTTTAAGTAACAAAATATAATATATCCATAAGTTTTTCATTAAAAACAATTTAATGTTCTCCAATTAAGAGAAAAACATGTGTCCATTATGCCCATTTAACTTCTAAATGGGCAATATATGTCCATTTCAAAAAAAAGAGGGGGNGTGTCCATTATGCCCATTTAACTTCTAAATGGGCAATATATGTCCACTAGCTTCCAGGCCCGGCCGATGGCCGGCTAGTTTTAAGAAATTGCTTGTAAGAAAATAAAGATAGTACAAATGGTTTTATAATAGATTAACAATGTAAATTGCAACAAACTTTGTGATTCTAATTCATTTAGTACGATATTGATTGCATGTAAGATAAAATTTCGGCGTCATATTGCATACCGAATAATAGACAAAATGCATACTTAGATAGTATATTGTACTATTGGTTCCCATTACTTGGATAGTGTATTGTACTATCGTTAAAAAAATAACAACCATGGCTTGCAAAAATGCAAACAACTAAATTATTAAAAAGACGTTTATAAAATAGATGGAGTAAAACACTTTATACGATCATATTAGAAATATAAAACGGACAATAAATTGATGTTTTTTAGAAACCGTAAGAAAACTACACAGGCTATTGTGGAAAGGAGAATAATTTTTTTTATAGACAACGTTGTTTGTGTAATTGTTGTAGTTTCCATCTTTGTCACAATATAACATTTTAGACCCTTTTTGCTTTTTAATTTTGAAACATCCACATATAGTTGTCCATGTTAAGAAAGCTTTAAGTCTTATTATATAACATAAAAATGAAGTACAAAGATGGTTTAAATATAAAACTGGTAAATGACATAATGTTGTAAGATAAAAATTAACGTAATATGTCATTTGTAAATAATCTGGAGTCAACCTAAATAACCTTGAGTGTATTGTTTAAAAGTTAAAAATGTCAATAAATAATGAAAAATTTATAGTCTATGAAGGACTTCTTTATACGCCACATTTGTTGTATAATTGCAATGGTTGTCATCTTTGACACAACATAACACTTTCAAACCCTTTGTGCTCTTTACTCTTGATAAAGCTACATATAGTTGTATGTGTAATATTTTTAACACCCATTTAATAGTATACACCCCTTTAAAAAACTATTTACACCAGCTAAAAGTTTTTAATGATATACATGCAATTGCCTTAGTTTATGCAAAAGGGTGCAATGTCGTCATTGTATACGAATAAAATACGCACCATATTATGTAAAAAGCCAAAAATGATAACGTAAAAAACATTTGTTGCTGCTAAAATGTATTCATGTATTAAATACAAAAAAATAAACAATTAACTACAACAAACCAAAACAAAGATCGATAACTTCCAGTGTCTTTGGAGTACTTCCCTATACACGACGATGTTATACAATTAGTGTAATTAACTTCTTCGTCACAAGATAGTACTTTGAGTCCTTCCTTGCTCTTTACTCGAGAGACAACGACATACAATTGACGATGAGAAGAAAACCTAACATGCTAAGTTCAACAAAATTAGGTAATCAAGAAATGGATTTGCCTATATTTCAAAACTAACAAAACATATCATTGGACTGTAAAAACATAACATAGCTTGATATTAAAACCAAGATATTCCTACCATATTTTGGTGCCATTTGTCAACGTTTTATAATTCTACTTATGTCAGTTATGCCCAAACTCCATAGATGTCTTGAAACGAATCCATCTTTAATGATGCAACAAAAGTTTTAGGATTTTGGTTGTTTTAAGTTGTTGCTACTATCCAAATAAGTCAGAATTATCAAAATTACTCGGGAGCTGCAAAAAAGTCTACAGCTTGAGAACTTGCAGCAGCAGCAGGTGGAGACGCGATCAACTTTAGTCTGCAAAATTTACAGTATGACAAAAAAATTAGTTATTAAGTAGTTGGTACACAACACTAACTGTAGTATCAAATGGTAGAAACTGGGATAAACGTAACAACATATGGATAAGAATTAGAGCTTTAGCAATACAGTCATATTGAGACACCAACTATTTATTTAAAAAAAAGTTGTGTTTCGATAAGAATAGTTTCAAAGCTACCCATTCCCCCGTCCCTTATTAATTCTACCATACTTTTACTTTTCTATAGTACTAATGACCTGTTAATGTATATAATCTCATTTATTATATGTACGTTAATTGGTTCTATGAGGTGGCAAAACGGGCGGGCCGGGCGGGCACGGGCAACGGGCTAAACGGGCTACGGGCTAAATGGGCTATGGGCTAAACGGGCACGGGCTAAACGGGCGCGGGCCAAACGGACGCATATTATACGAATCGCTTTAAAAAAACCTAACACCTAATTTTTTTTAAGTAACAAAATATAATATATCCATAACTTTTTCATTAAAAACAATTTAATGTTCTCCAATTAAGAGAAAAACATGTGTCCATTATGCCCATTTAACTTCTAAATGGGCAATATATGTCCACTAGCTTCCAGGCCCGGCCGATGGCCGGCTAGTTTTAAGAAATTGCTTGTAAGAAAATAAAGATAGTACAAATGGTTTTATAATAGATTAACAATGTAAATTGCAACAAACTTTGTGATTCTAATTCATTTAGTACGATATTGATTGCATGTAAGATAAAATTTCGGCGTCATATTGCATACCGAATAATAGACAAAATGCATACTTAGATAGTATATTGTACTATTGGTTCCCATTACTTGGATAGTGTATTGTACTATCGTTAAAAAAATAACAACCATGGCTTGCAAAAATGCAAACAACTAAATTATTAAAAAGACGTTTATAAAATAGATGGAGTAAAACACTTTATACGATCATATTAGAAATATAAAACGGACAATAAATTGATGTTTTTTAGAAACCGTAAGAAAACTACACAGGCTATTGTGGAAAGGAGAATAATTTTTTTATAGACAACGTTGTTTGTGTAATTATTGTAGTTTCCATCTTTGTCACAATATAACATTTTAGACCCTTTTTGCTTTTTAATTTTGAAACATCCACGTATAGTTGTCCATGTTAAGAAAGCTTTAAGTCTTATTATATAACATAAAAATGAAGTACAAAGATGGTTTAAATATAAAACTGGTAAATGACATAATGTTGTAAGATAAAAATTAACGTAATATGTCATTTGTAAATAATCTGGAGTCAACCTAAATAACCTTGAGTGTATTGTTTAAAAGTTAAAAATGTCAATAAATAATGAAAAATTTATAGTCTATGAAGGACTTCTTTATACGCCACATTTGTTGTATAATTGCAATGGTTGTCATCTTTGACACAACATAACACTTTCAAACCCTTTGTGCTCTTTTTTTTTTTTTTTTTTTTGAACGGCGGCTTTTATTGAAACTAGCAAAAGCTAGAAAAAGAGATTACATAGAAGATATACAAGCTAAAGGGTTTTCCAACCACCCTACCCAGTTTAACTTACATTTGGGGTTTCTAGATGAAATCCACAAAAAAGATTGAGAAACTATGGAGTCCCAAAGCGTCGCCTTCTTAGGGGGGAACTAGAAAAGATCAATTGATTACGAAAGTTCCATATAGTTGTATAGTTGTATGTGTAATATTTTTAACACCCATTTAATAGTATACACCCCTTTAAAAAACTATTTACACCAGCTAAAAGTTTTTAATGATATACATGCAATTGCCTTAGTTTGTGCAAAAGGGTGCAATGTCGTCATTGTATACGAATAAAATACGCACCATATTATGTAAAAAGCCAAAAATGATAACGTAAAAAACATTTGTTGCTGCTAAAATGTATTCATGTATTAAATACAAAAAAATAGACAATTAACTACAACAAACCAAAACAAAGATCGATAACTTCCAGTGTCTTTGGAGTACTTCCCTATACACGAGTGTTATACAATTAGTGTAATTAACTTCTTCGTCACAAGATAGTACTTTGAGTCCTTCCTTGCTCTTTACTCGAGAGACAACGACATACAATTGACGATGAGAAGAAAACCTAACATGCTAAGTTCAACAAAATTAGGTAATCAAGAAATGGATTTGCCTATATTTCAAAACTAACAAAACATATCATTGGACTGTAAAAACATAACATAGCTTGATATTAAAACCAAGATATTCCTACCATATTTTGGTGCCATTTGTCAACGTTTTATAATTCTACTCATGTCAGTTATGCCCAAACTCCATAGATGTCTTGAAACGAATCCATCTTTAATGATGCAACAAAAGTTTTAGGATTTTGGTTGTTTTAAGTTGTTGCTACTATCCAAATAAGTCAGAATTATCAAAATTACTCGGGAGCTGCAAAAAAGTCTACAGCTTGAGAACTTGCAGCAGCAGCAGGTGGAGACGCGATCAACTTTAGTCTGCAAAATTTACAGTATGACAAAAAAATTAGTTATTAAGTAGTTGGTACACAACACTAACTGTAGTATCAAATGGTAGAAACAGGGATAAACGTAACAACATATGGATAAGAATTAGAGCTTTAGCAATACAGTCATATTGAGACACCAACTATTTATTTAAAAAAAAGTTGTGTTTCGATAAGAATAGTTTCAAAGCTACCCATTCCCCCGTCCCTTATTAATTCTACCATACTTTTACTTTTCTATAGTACTAATGACCTGTTAATGTATATAATCTCAGTTGTGATGAGAAAATACATGAAAGTTTCATGGTTCAAAATAGAGTAAAGAGCAAGTTACCAAAAACGGGATACATATAAGAGAGTACCTACAGTCAAGAAAGTGAAGAATCTTGTGTTTCTATTTACATTAAGGTCCAGGTTGGCTTGAAAATAAGAAACATTTTAACATTATATCAACAATTATTAGATGTTATTACATTCTGTGTGAAAATTTCACAAACTCGTTTTCAAAAAACTTAAGATTTGGTACTTACAGTGGTTATGAATAGGAAGTAGTTTCTCTTTTTTTTTATAAAGGGTCTCTCATAGTTTGTTTGCCTCGGTTTCGGATTATCTCCAAGAACAACCAAACAGTTTGGCAGCAAGTCTAATCCCAATCCTTCCTTCAACTTGGCACCAAGAATAGCCAAAGGGTCTCTTATTTTCTCGCGTCATTAATCTGCAAAGATTCATGAATGTAACTTTGTAAGACTTCAAAAGATTTCTTATATAAACATAGAACTGAAAGTAGTACGCAAAATTGCTACCGGATATATTATAGATATGTCACCTAACACCCAACCCGAGTCCACCCCATTTCGACCCATTACTCAACCACCCAACTCGACCACTTTATTACACACCTTATGTTCCTCAATTGCAATAGTGGCATTTGAAGAGCTATGCAAGAGTAGTTTTTGAATTTCATAGTTTCACATAAAAGATTGGTAAAATTTTATTTTAATCTTCCAATCCTTAAACCAAAAGAGTTTTTCAAACATTTTTGTGGGTCAATCATCTAAATATCCCATTGTTACAACTCTAAACAGCAAACGCATATCGAAAACCCCCCTTATACATGACACCCAATCACCATGATAGCTGCTAAAAAACATAAGGCGTGAGAGCTTCTAACATACCAATATAAGCATGGCGAAGGCGACCACCTGCATTTTCAGACAACTCATGGCTTATTGGCTTTGTTTAAGAAATCACAAGTTAAGTAACTTAAGTATATTCAATATTAGCATCCTCGAGTATTGGTCTTACATCGTTCGCAAAAACCTTGGAAGCAGATTTCTTCCCTCCATATGGGTTGACAAATATAAACAGCCTCTTTGGGCAGCCTGTCGAGACAACCATTTTAGTAAACATAATAAATATTGTACACGTAAATAAATATACAAACAAACTTATACACGAATAAACGATGGGAATATAAAAATCAGATGCTGAGATTAAAGGTTTAGGCCATCTTTACTGAAAACCAATCTGAGACCTCATCCAATCTAAGGCATGATCCTTACCACTATCTATACATACTACATTATAATGCATTTGGGACTATTATATATTTAGGAATGCTTAAAATTCAGACTTTTTTCTTGCTTATTATGGAAAGATTTCAAAATTAATTTGTTAGGAAGCAAGTTGGTTAGGAAGTTTATTAGGAAGCGGTTGGTTTCAAACTAAAATTATTTGGCTTAACCATCTCTAATATCTCTAATTACAAAGCGTGAAGACAACTCCCGCATTGCGCGGGTACCATTCTATATTAGCAAATGGGTGCAGGAATATTGAAGAAATACGAATACTTAAAAGTAAGTCAGTAATAATTAAAAAATTAACAATATACTGAACAAACTTATGCGTACCTTTCCGCTAATTGATGATCCTAGTGGAAGTCGTCTGGCTGTGACGGATCCACTTATTACATCTTCAAGAACATTGGCATATGAACTGAATTAGTATATACAATCGTTCTTTCACAATGGAGCTGCTCCTTTGAGGTCTGCAAGGTGAAACATAGCACGAGTGAAACAACGTCTGCGATGTGAAACTTATCATGAGTGAAAAAAAAAACGCTACCCCTATGTTGACACCACATATTGACACCACGGTTTGTGCTTTACCGAACCTGAATAACAACAAAAACACTCATACATCAAATGAAAATAAGAATTAGAGAACTCAAACCTACCATTTCTAGTTTCAGGAATATACCAGCTGCTGACTGTCACAATCCGAACAAATAACCTACAATAAACATGAACATTGGTATGTTAGTTTCAAGTCCAGTTCTTTGGGATTGCTTACCTTTTAAGCAGAAAAAGAAGCCTTTTATTAAACTACATATCTGCTTATTTATAGGAATAGATTGTTTGGGATTGCATTTACAAAGAGGTTAGGAGTTAGTGAAATAACGTTTTTAAAAAGCAGGTCTCAACCGATGCTTTCCAAACTACATTTAGTTATGAATGAAATGACGTTAGGAGTTAGTGAGTTAGTGAAATAACGGTTTGTGCATTTAGTTAAAAAGCAGGTGTCCACATAGGTTGCTTATGGTTTATATCAATATTAGTTATGAATGAAATGAGATGTAATCATCCTCATGTGGAAAATTTCTAAAATTTGATTACGTATAACAGTAAATAAGTATTAGTTATGAATGAAAACATAGCAAATAAAATCATTAGCACTTTCTTTATGAACTTTATGTACCGAAAATGAAGCAATCTAATTTTTTTTTGGCATATACCCCGTGAATGCAACTTCCTATGACCCGCACAAGATTTGTAAGCTCAAGTTTGGCTATGAGTATGATCTCATTATAAACAAAACTATTGTAGCAAGTAGAACATCATAGCTATAATATATATTCAGTAGATAGATGAAAGGAAAAAATTTAAACATGTTTACCAACCAGATACGTATTGTCCTTCCTTCAGCAGGGAGTGTTGGCTGCATCATTTGTTGAGTTTAATTAGCATTATAAACACTCATAAAAGTCGCAATAATAATATTTGCATAAAATTGTGCTGAATCGTCTCACTATGCTAAATCGTATCAGGCTGCAATAGATATACATGTAAAACTTTAATAAAGGATGTGATTATTCTACAAATGGTTTATGTCGGTAAAGTGGAACAAACGTTACCTGAAAGGAACCCGCTACTCCATTACCACACATAGCACACGAAATGATTTTTTAATATAACTAATAACGTTTATATATATATTCAGGTTATGCTTCCAGTATATTCAGGATTATGTTTCCAATAATGATAAAACTAAATAGTCGTAATGCACTTGCCTTTATTTCAACGAAAATAAGCTCCGCAGCGTTTCTACCAAACGGGGTCTTGCTTGTTGGCTCCCCTAAACGACACAATCGCAGAGAAATAAAATAAATAAATGTTTGAATTACCTAAACTCCTAAAGTATCACACCTCACTATTCAAAAAGTGATATTAGTGATTACCTAACTTTGCTACCTGCTACATGTTTTTTTATGCATAGGAAGGTAAAATTCCTCTTAACATTTGGGAGAATTATCGATACCAGATTCATCACCATAAATCACAACAATATGCAAATTAAACAATAGCATTATAAACTTTCAACATAAACGTTTAGAAAAACAAAACCAACGAATTCATCAAACTGGCAATAGTTTAGGTTAAAAATTATTTAAAATTTAATTTAGGGTTTCGATTTAGAAAACTGTAAACGTTAAATTATTTAAACTGAAAAGATAAATCTTACCAAAATTGAGTATTCAATTTCATTCGTTTGATTTTTCAAACCACCAACATCCGATCGCTTGGTTTATTAATCAAAATTGTTTCTTTGATAAACAAAACGGTTATGATCCACCAAATTGTTTCTTCACAACAAAACAGTTTAAGTATCACAGATCCAAACGAATGCCTTTGTATGGATCTTGATTTTGATTTTAGAGATTTTTTATTTTCGTTTAGGGTTGAAAAAGGGATCTAGGGAGAAACGTGCAGTTTGTGTTGGAGATGATTCATAGGAAAATAATATTGGATCTGATTGTGATTTTATGATTTTGATTAGGGTTTTTTGATTAGGGATAGTTGAGAGGATAGATGTGTGTGTGTTTTTTTTGGATGTGTAAAAAATGAATGAGATACATGGTGTTCCGCCCAATTCCTTGCTTCGTTGACTGCTTTGGAGTGAAATTGAAGGACAGCCGTTGGATAGGGCTAAATGCCACTTGGCGAATTTAGAAGATTTTTGGAGAGGAGATTGGTCAAGAAAACCTTGTTTTATATAGATAGTAGATTTCAAAAAAAAGAGGGGGCCCAAATGTACCCAAATCTTTTAAAAATTTACCCATTTAGCCCATTTTTTTGATTTTGGACACAAATTGCCACCTCTCAGGTCTTATTACTAAGCGACAAGTAGGTTGATACAATTGAATAAGTTGATTTCATTAAGGTTGGTAATGTTGTGGTTGAGACATACCTAAAGTTTGCTTTTAGCATCACATAGAAAAATAATATAAAATCTCTTTCACTTTGTTTGAATTAGTTAATTAAGCTTCAGTTCCACTTGAAGCCAACCCTTTTAAAAATTAATTGGCGTAACTTTTGACCTTGAATGTGGTAGTTGTTCGCAACTGCTCCATATACGAGTTCTCTTTACATTGCTTTAGTTGTTTTTGTCCGATAGCATGTAATTGCGGGCATACGTTTCGGGTAAAGTTTGCTATAGGCTTATATAGCATATTGATATCTATATTACCCTGTTATATATTAGGCGTGCAGATAACGCCGTTTTAGGTAAAAAAACAAAACGACGTTTGTGGTTTTACGTTTGTCGTTTGGTTGTTTGGCCATTAGTTGTGGTTGAGTTATAGGGGGTGTTTACTTTCCACTTAATGAGTGAGCCCAATTTTTTAATTCATCTTAATGGGGAGGTTCACCAAAACCTCTCTCTTAATTAAGGGGCCGTTTGGTTTATAAGAGGATTTGGATTTGGATTTGGATTTGGATTTGGATTAGGATTATTATTAGAATTTGGATTTTGTGTAATTATGAAGAGAGAGAAAAAAAATTAATTATTGTATGAGTTATATAATTAAATTAATTTTCAAAATTAAAAATTTTATTTTATTACATTTTTTAAGAGAGAGATAGAGAAAGGAGGGTGAGAAAACATGGGGCTTACTAAAAGAAATCACAAAAGTCACCTATTGAGTTAGGATTTAGGGTAAACTGCAAAAATGGTCACTAAAGTATCACGAAAATGCAAAAAAGACACCGAGTTATAAAGGCGTGCAAAAATGCCACTAACGTTACGTATAAGTGCAAAAAAGCCACCGAGAGCCAAATTCCGTTAGTTTCCTCGTTAAGTACAGTGAAATGACTAATATACCCTCGTCTTCTTCCCCATTTGAATTTTTTTTGAATTTCCAATTAATTTTATTCCTAAATCAAGAACATCAAGAACAAAACCCAGATCCTTTACAATTGGAATGAACATCAAATCATAATCACAAGAAATACATCATCTAATAAATCTACATTAACAATGTAATCACAAAAAACCCATATTATATTAACGATTATATTTATATGTAGATAAAACTTTCATTTACATATAATGCTATCAATTCATGGATATGAATTATGAAATAAAGATAAACCAAACCGAACCGTAATTCTGTTCGAGTTCTTATTCATTACAAATATAAGCAGATTAGCATGTCCCAACATGCTTATTGAAAACTCAACAACAATACTGGAAACTGCTTCCCAAAAATAAGCACATAAACAGAAGCAACCCACACTCAAAAAATATAGCAATCCAAACACCCTCCAAACTAGCATAATCCATTTAGGTATCAATCTAATCGACTAACATCACCAAGAACAATTATAACTCAGTAATCAAAGCAGCAACTAGAAATTCCAGTGGGATCTAAAATCAATTTTAACGTCTAGTGCACGAACAGATGAAGTTCTACAGTTAACAATTAAACTGAAGCAAATTAGAGACGATGTAAATCTGATCATTTCCTAGATCTGAAACAAGGCCGAGAACTTGCAACAAGTAACATATACATCCGCATATGCGCACATGTATACTTATATCACATTAGTACTTTCAGATCAATTGGGTTGAACCATTTCTTGAGTTCCAATCCTGCTCTACTTAAACTAAAGTTCGAATCATTACATCAATCGTTTTAATGTTCCTTATAAGTCTAAATTATAGATGGTGACAAAGATAGATCCACCTGGTATACAATTGAAAATGAAGAACAACTAACAATTTTCAGCGACTTGAGCATGCGCAAGTGCAAAAGGTGAGGCATTTGATTAAAGTCTTACAACTATAACATATATTTAATCAGCGGCCGATACAGGATTTTAGACCGTATGTGGCACGATTTTCGTTAGCTTCGCTTCGCGAAATTCTTAATTTTAATGGTTTATTGATTAGGGTAAAATCGATCTTTTTTTTTTTTTTTTTTAACATAGTACATATTGAAATAATAGAAATATTTTGAATCGCAGATAAGATTAGAAATTAAAGACGTTTTTTTACCTATAACCTTTTAGCAAATAAAAGTAAAACACAATAAAACAAAGCTACTGAAGTACATTTGAATGATTTAATATAGAATTAGTTTCATTTTAATTGATACGAGTTGTCTATACCATAAAACATATATAATAAAACAAATTCAAATGTACTCCTAAGTCCTAACCCACGTCTATATACTGACAAAGAGCCTCACGTCTATATACTGACAAAGAAAGTAACTAGAGTAGAAAGCAAATAAGTAAATACTAGTATTATTTTAATATTTTATGAATACTATTGGTTCATCTTCTTCAACAATCAACTTCCATACCTTTAACCGTATATTTTTCTTCAAAACAAAAACTCAAAAGCATTTCTCTCTTCTATTTTTGTTTACTTATGTGCATCTCTCTAAATTGGGTGTAGCACTTTTAAAAAATTAAAAATTTCCAAATGAAAACTACGCTTCGTCGGATTCAATCGTATGTGGCACGTGCCACACGTGGATCATACATAGATCCGCCCCTGTATTTAATGTCTGACCATGACGGACAAGCACCTCGCTCTTTAAACTCTTCTTTTAAAATTTGATAATTCCAATTAGAATATCTAACTCGAATCTAGAGTTTGGAATAAAAGATTACATGTACATTCTCATTTGTCTAGTGGCAACTTTATAGAACCATGATCAGATTTTCAATTTTATACTCCTACGGTCTTAATATTCACGAACAGCGACCACATGGAACCAATGGCCGCATCTTAACCTAGCCGAGATTGGCATGGTGAATTCTTTTTTAAACTGGTGTGCAATTTGATATTCATGTATCATAAGCTTTTTATTTGAGAAGAACATAGGACACTTCATCTGAACTATGTTTAACACTTCAATTATAGTTACTAACGGGTAATATTCGACAATTTCAAGTTTTTAAGGTATATGTAATACAAGACTAGAATCATTAATGTCGTCTCCACCTGCGCCTAAGACTAGAATCATGATCAAAAGTCAACTTTACCAAACGAAGACCAAAAGTCACAGTAAACAACAGATCAAGAACAGGAAATGTTATCATTGAGTTTTTTTACTAGTATAGGATAGTTGTTCCTATAGAGACAAGAACGGTGATTAAATAGAAGTTAGATTGTTTAAAATTAAATATAAATTTAATACTAGAAAATTAAATGGGAAGATGATGAATAGTGTTTCGGAAGTTAAGTCATCCTTTGTAAATTTAGCCGTTGAAACGAGTGAAATGACGATAATACCCTCAATGACGTGACATTTAACGAGGAAACTAACGGAATTTGGCTCTCGGTGGCTTTTTTGCACTTATACGTAACGTTAGTGGCATTTTTGCACGCCTTTATGACTCGATGTCTTTTTATATAATAAAATAATTACATCATTTCAGAGTATTTTTGCAAAACCCTTCTCATTGAAAAAAAATTAGACCAATAGGAGAGCTCGATTTTGCCACGTAGGCGAAATCGAGCTATATGATTGGTCAATAGAAAGTCAAAATTAAATTGATTTCAGTCAAACTTAATAAATTTGGTGGAGAAATTTGATTAAGAAAAAAAATGCATAAAAATATAGATGTCAAATTTATGAAACAAAAACTTAAAAAAAAAGGAAGTAATTAATAAAACTTTAGTGGTTGAATTTTACATAAAATATATGGAGCTAAGTGTAAAATTACAAGTTCTCATGTTTTTAATAACTTTAGAAAAAACACAAATAACCCCTTACACTTTATACCTCTTATACTTTATAACATGAACTTTGTTTAAAATTACACGAGTATTAGTATTAGTTTTAGACTTTCATCTATTAAAATTACAAAATTTGGTAAATATACGAATTAGTTTTAATATTGTTAGTTGCAGACTTTCATCCATTAAAATATTTTTTTAAATAAGGATTCATGTTATTCTATTTAAAAGTTTAATTTATGCGTACACGGGTTTGAATATTAAATACGGCTAAATTATTAGTAACGGAAATATAAATATCAAATGGTAAGCACGAGTTACTGTGATATGAAAAGAAATATACGCGATTCTACTTATAACAATGACTCATGAAATTGTTATTTAAAATATATATTGAATATCCATAAAAACATTTTAAAAACTTTGCGAAGCATATTTTAACTTCATTAACGCTCATTATGTGCTACTAAACTCGCACATTTTGTACAACATGATATCAATAGTTAAAGTTGAACAATAACATCAACATCAACCTCAGCATGTCTGTCAGTTAAGAACGTTATACAAAGCTAATTTACTCATTTTGACAAGTGATATGCTCTAATAAGCTGCACCTTCTATTTTTTATTACTTTAGGAGAAAATGTATTGTGCGCGTTGTTAAGTCCGAAAGAAATGAAGGAAAAAAAGTGTACGTTTTGTGCCAATAGTTTGAGAATTAGCTGATTGATGTTTCTTTCAGGATGTTTTATATACCAGTTGGTCCTTATGCGTTGTTTATTCGAACTTGACACATTAAGAGACTGGGAATATAAGTTCATCACCAAGTATGCTAAAGTAGGAACCATAAAAAACCCCGAAACTACACCTGATACATCAACTACGGATTTACTTTAAAGGTTACTTAGAACATATATTTGATATAATAATTTGCTTATATGATATATGTGTTTATTGAATTTTAAAATCAAGTTGTCTCTTGAATTTTCATAAACGTAAACGGCTAACTCACACAATCCCAAGTTAACGTTATATAAATGTCTTTGTCTAAGGCACTGATATGTGTTGCATTAACCTTATTCCAAAGTTGCAACACAAAAACAAATCTCACAAGTATTTGATGAGTTAATTGCTTTTGAATTTGTTGTAATAATGATGATCTAGAAAGAGATGTAACTAATGTGTCTCATTCACTTAAAAATCTGCTGCGAAAAGAATGAGCTGGTTTACTAAAGTAGGACTTGCTTAAGTTATTGGAGTTTGGGACTGTTATTTTCTACTAATCTTATCTTATATTATATAAAGCTTAAGTAGCCTTATAAATGTAAATGGGTCATAATAAATGTCCCAAGAATTGGATTAAGCAAATTTGATATTGCCTCAAGCAAAATCGAGTCCTTGGATTAAATGTTAGTATGTGTACATTGATTTCAAGCAACTCAAGTGTCTCAATTAATAGTAGTTAGTCTTTTTACCTTCCCGTCCATGAGTTACAAATATTTTATCAACTATATAATGTGTCAAAAATCACACACAACAAACCACAACTTCCTCCACACCGCGTGCACATTGGGCTACAACTTATTATGGTGGTAAAGTAAGCATCATATCGTCTTACTTATTTAGCATATTGATTTATATTGTTTTATGTAAATTTCATATGTGTTTTGTGTGTGTAACAATGTAGGACATGAAGATGGTGCTTAGGAGGTTTGGTAGTAACATCATCTTCTCTAATGGTTTAAGAGATCCTACACATCGTTGTCTTATCAATTAAGTGGAACATGCACGAACATTTTCAATTTGATTGAAAATGCAATATATTGATTAACTGTATTTAAGTTACTAACGATCAACTATATCTAATTGTTTTTTGCAGCGCGTCAAGAAGCATTAAAGAAAGAGATCGAGAAGTCACAAAAATTGTATCAAGAACAAAACATGCAAAAGGCCAATGAACAACAACGACAAAGACAAAAACAACAAGAACAACGCCACGGCCACCGGTGGAATGAATACTTAGCATTCATATTAATAGTACGTCACAAATTAAACATGCAATATTTTACTTCATGTAATACCGATAAACGGGTTAATACTATTGATTCGTTAGCAAGTAAGTTTATTGAAAATAATGTGACGAGCATTCAATTTTTAGTCAATAATTATTACTACACTTTGTTGGTGCATTTTAATATTTTTGCTCTTAATGTAGTTTTTTGTCTTGCGGTGTGTTAATGTCACTTTCTTAATTAAACGTCTTGGAATATTGCGTGACTTTGATATTTGATATGACTGTGTAAATTATGTCGATGTTACATATTGAAAATGGTAGTATATAATAAAAATATCTTCACACTATCATCTTAACAATGAGAATCTTCTAAATCGAAGAAGTATATAAAGGAGAAGAAAATTGTGTTTAGTTAAATGTCGGGTCTATTGATTGATTGGAGCGGGTTTATGATTCGGACTTGGGTCATTGGATCTGATTTTTTATTATACGAGTTATAATTTATACTCTTGAATATACTAATTACTTTAATGTTTTATGTTTTTATAGTTTTGTTAAAAATAAAATTTGTTTTATAGTTCGCTTTTAATAATGTCATTTGTTTGAACAACGAAGTCCGTCTTTCACAAAAAATGAGAGTTTCAAACATGAACCGAAAATTAGTCTCGAACATTACCAAATAAACAATTAGATCCTATATGTGTGCATTGCATGGGTCCTGAGGCATTCCAAACATGTGTGCATCGCACGAGGATGAATATAAAAGGTCTCCAACATTAATGTCATCGCTTCATGTTTACAATAATTATGTAACTTATACATATTAAAAAATTACATGTGAATAGACTCTTTTCAATGTAACATCTTGAAAAAAGTCTCTTCACATATACTCTTTTAATGTCAATAAACTATTGTTGTATATTTGGGCCTCACCATCATAATAACAACCCGACAATTTACACAATCATTTTCGCACGGGTCCTGAGGCGGCCCAAGTTATTTATGATGAAAATTAGTGGCAAACATAGATTTTGACTCGACCTCAATTAAAATTTAAAACTGACAGAAATAAAGGCACCAACATTTTTCATGCCATGCTAACAAAAGTTGTGGTAACATCACAACTTATGAACTTATTGTCAATAAACTATTTTAAATGTGTGTCATGCATAGAAAATATGTGATACCATCAAAATTTAGATATATAATGATAAAAATAAGTGCCGAAGCTTACATATCAATAAACTATTTTAAATGTGTGTCATGCTTAGAAAAGGTGTGATACAATCACAACTTAGATATATAATGACGAAAATATGGACCGAAGATTACATATTACTTTTATATCAAAATATAGGGATGTTACAATTTTGAGAATAAATACAAAATCTAAACTTTATAAATAACTACTAATATGTCATAAAAAGTTTAAATAAAATATTACAATCTTGAGAATAAATACAAAATATAAACTTTATAAATAACTACTAATATGTTATAAAAAGTTTAAATATAAAATTTACCGATCAACTAAGGC
>LBNU01004293.1:18131-49961 GCA_014162995.1 Artemisia annua | reverse complement strand
GTCATGAGGCAAATTCCAAACCTTTTCCTTAGACCATCCTTAATTAAAAACAGCTCCACTTATATTCTTAACAACCAACCTCATATTATTGGTCATCTCTGCTTGTGTAGGAGGTCTATCCATCTTTGCTTTGGCTTTCTTCTCATCTGCTTCCTTTTTCCTCTTTCTCAACAAATCAATAATGCTATCAGAAGAAACATTATCTCCTAGTAGATCTCTGGCAAGTGAGGTATTGTAAGCAATCCTAGCTCCAATATGCATCCAGTCAGCCTTCTTAAAGTCTGAAACTTGAGCATCCAATTCTCTCTGTCTTTCAAGTGGCAAAGTAGAAACATATGTAGCCTTTACCCTGTCAACCTCTTCATCAAACTGTGCTTGTATTTGCTGAGCCAAGGCTGTACTCTTCATTAGATCTTCATGTTCTTTGAAGAGTCTTTCTTGTGCAAGTATTTCCTGTTCAGTCACAAGATCTGAACCAAGATCTTGATCAACCAGAGTATCATGCTCTTCTTCAGTAGAATCAAAGATGTTATCAGCAGAAGGATGTGCAGTAGAATGATGTTCAGAAGAAGAAAATCTGTAGGGTTGACTTCAGCAGTAACTCCAGAAGCACTCACACCTGGAACTTGAGAAGTAGGATCAAGGTTAGCAGCAACATTATCAGCAGGATCAACATCCATGGATTGTGCAACATCAAAAGTAGATGTTGGATCAGCAGAAGCATGAAGTGTTTCATAAGTATCACCACCAGTCTTCTTTTGAGTGTCAGCAGCTGTAGGTTGTGGAGAGGGAGTGAGTTCAACTTCAGTAGCTTCAGCCAACATATGAAGATGATCAAAAGAAACAGAATCCTTTGCTGCAGTTGCTTCAAGAATTGAAAGCTAGGAAGGAATCTAGTGACGAGGATAGCTCAACCTCCAAAAGCGATGACGAAGAATATGCTATGACCGTAAGAAACTTCAAGATATTCTTCAAAAGACAAGGAAGATTCGTTAAACAACCACATGATGAAAGTAAGGCATTCCAAAGATACAAAGATGACAAAAATAACAAGAGCGGAAGGAAGTGTTATAAATGGGGAGACTCAAATCATCTTATCGGAAAATGTCCAATGATTACAAGGGATCAAAATCAAAAGGCGTTCATTGGAGGAGCATGGAGCGATAGCGATGAAGATGAGAAAGAAATAACAAAGGACGAAAAATGTTGTTGAACCTTAGACCTTGATAGATCTTTGAGCCTACGTGGATCGTTAGTAATGCTTATGTAATCACAAACATACTAATGGAGAAACTCTGCAACTTGTATTCTATAGCGGAATTAAATACAAGAAGACACTAATAACTAAGAACTCTTGATCCTCTATGGATCTTTTATATTAAACGTAATTCAAATCGATACATAATGTTTAACTGATTGTTCCTTTTATACTACCAGGAACCCTAATCCTTCTTACAAGAAACAAATAACATTAAAACAATAAAAGATATTCTACATATCTTGTCCTAACATATCTTCTATCATATTCTATGAAACACTATATCCGCAGAATCATATCATCCGCAGGAACACTCTAGTCCGCAGAACTCGTGTGTCAGCAGGAACTATCCGCAGAAACCACTTCAGTAGAAATCCATCAGTAGTATCTTCAATAATTCCCAACAATCCTCCCCTAATCTTGAATTTGACCTTGTTAAGTTCAAGATTCTTGATAGATCTATAGCATTCCAGAGGATTGACAATGAATATCGTGCAGCAAAAATATGTAACCAGCAGCAACCAAGACTCTATGTCAAATGCAACCAGTAACCTCCATGAAGAACAAATTGTCAGCATCAACAAATCATAAGTTTCATACTATTCTCATCACATCCAGGTGTGTTAACTCCTGTGAGAGGTGAATCATTGAAAATTAATGGATTTGAGAACTCTTTACCAATAGCCATTACTACTGGAGTAGCCAATGTTTCATTGTAAGAACCATGGTACATTAATAACCATATGATTTTTAGCAAATCATCAGCTATAAACGGATTTGACTTGTCTTTACCTGCAGCCATTTGCTCAGGACTAGTCAATTCTTAGGTGAAGTAAATTACCTTGGTGAATTGAAAACCAAATATGGATTTCCACTGCCTTTACCATAAGCCATATACTTATGGGCTAGTCAATTCTTTGGATTTTCAAAGAATAAGATCCATGGTGAATTGATGACCAGTTCAACTCTCAGCAATAAAGCATAGGTGAGTTGAGTACCCTATGATTTTGAGCAAATCATTACAGCTATCAACAGATTTGATATGTCTTTACTAAAGTTGTACCCTTTGGACTAGCCAACTTTTTGATGGAATAGTCAACATCATGGTGAGTTGAGAACCATAGTGTGGTAATTAACCACCACATGTACCTGTATACAACAAAAATTGGACACTAGACAATAAAGTTAGGTTTGTTTGTTTTTTTTTTTTTTTTNTAACTAGTAAAGAAAAGAAATAAAATAACAAAATACAACAATCATCCCAAAGAAGTGTCAAGTTGGATACCATGCTTAGCTTTCATTTCGCGCTTGAAAAGAAGACTTGTCCTCATGGCTTTTACTAACTGCTCAGCATAAGTCATATCATTCCCAAACACATCAGAAGGAACAAGCAGCTTCATTTCCAACATCTGTCTCAGAATTCTAAGAGAAATAGGATAGGTAATCTCAACACACATGTAAAGAACCTTCCCAGCAACAGTTGATAGCACATGAACATTAGGAAGAGGATAAAATTTCCAGTTAGCAACATCTCACCTGGATTGACCCATCCAAACCTTGAATCCTTTACTAATAGTGAGGTTGGAATCAAACAACACAGTCAAGTCCGCAAGCAAAAATAAGCCACATCCTTCAGGCTTCTTGTTGCTATAGTAGGAGGCAACCCAACTATAAAGATTCACCAGATCCTGTCTATCCACAAAAGTTAAAATTTCACTAAGAAAAGTAAAATGTTTAACTGACCCATCTTCTCTATGAATAGTGTTTATATCTTGCTGTATCAAAGGAAGAGGTGTAAACTCCCACTTAACCAAAGGGACATGGACCACAGGATCTTCACCATCATCTTCCTCAACCTCAATATACTCTTTATCTGCTACAGATGTAACCAACCCTTTCGAAATTCTCTTCCTTGCCAAACTCTTCTTTCTATTGCCAGTAGAAGGTGAAGGTGTGTCAGTAGAAGCATCAACAGTATCAGGTTCTGGCTTAGCTTCAGCAGAATTTTGTGCTTCAGCAGGAACAGGTTGAAAAGTATCAGTAGGAACATCTGTAGAAGCCTCAACAGAATTCTGTGCTTCAGCAGAAACAGACTCTGAAACATCAGCAGCGTCTTGAGCAACATCAGCAGCTTCTTGAGCAACATGGCTAACTTTTATTGTATGAGCCCTGGCAAGTTCAGCCTCATCATCAGCAATAATCCTTTGAATAGCCTCTTCACTCAACCTATCTTCCTCAATCTGCTTCTTTGTTCTTTGTCTTGTAAGAGGGCCTTCAGTTACCATAGGAGCCTTCCCTTTATCTTTGGACTTGGAAGTCTCAGCAGGAATAGAAATAGAGGAAGGCTGAGTTGTTGGAATATAAACTGGAGCATTTATAGAAGCACTTTCAGTTGGAAGAGATGTCTCAGCAGGAAGAGGTGGATCAGCAGGAACAGGTGGATCAGCAGAAGTGTCCATAGATGGTGCACTAAAAGAATCAACAATATTCACTGAAGATGTACCATGACTAGACTTGAACCTTTTAGAAGGAGGTTCCGCTAGTGGTGGCTTTGGAGATTTCTGCTAATTCTGAGACATAATGAAGTTATATGCTTTCACCAGCTTGTCATGAGGCAAATTCCAAACCTTTTCCTTAGACTATCCTGAATTAAAAATAGCTCCACTCATATTCTTAACAACCAACCTCATGTTATTAGTCATCTCTGCTTGTGTAGGAGGTCTATCCCTCTTTGCTTTGGCTTTCTTCTCATCTACTTCCTTTTTCCTCTTTCTCAACAAATCAATAATGTTATCAGAAGAAACATTATGTCCTAGTAGATCTCTGGCAAGTGAGGTATTGGAAGCAATCCTAGCTCCAATATGCATCCAGTCAGCCTCATTAAATTCTGAAACTTGAGCATCCAATTCTCTCTGTCTTTCAAGTGGCAAAGTGGAAACATATGTAGCCTTTGCCCTGTCAACCTCTTCATCAAACTGAGCTTGTACTTGCTGAGCCAAGGCTGTAATCTTCATTAGATCTTCATGTTCTTTGAAGAGTCTTTCTTGTGCAAGTATTTCTTGTTCAGTCACAAGATCTGAATCAAGATCTTGATCAACCAGAGTATCATGCTCTTCTTTAGTAGAATTAAAGATGTTATCAGCAGAAGGTTGTGCAGTAGAAGGATGTTCAGAAGAAGAAGGCTTTGTAGGGTTGACTTCAGCAGCAACTCCAGCAGCACTCACACCTGGAACTTGAGAAGTAGGATCAAGGTCAGCAGCAACAGTATCAGCAGGATCAACATCCATGGATCGTGCAATATCAACAGTAGATGTTGGATCAGCAGAAGCAGGAACTGGTTCAGAAGTATCACCACCAGTCTTCTTAGCATCTCTAGAATTCTTACTTAAGTACTGCCTTCTCTGAACCATAATTGAACTTTTTTTCTTTTGAGTGTCAGCAGCTGTAGGTTGTGGAGAGGGAGTGAGTTCAACTTCAGTAGCTTCAACCAACATATGAAGATGATCAAAAGAAACAGAATCCTTTGCTGTAGTTGCTTTAGGGACATCCACTTTGATTACTTCAGGGACATCCAATTCATCCTCTGAATCAACCACATGCTTCCTCTTGTTCTTGTTCTCAAGTTGAGCTTCCAAAGTCTGAACTCTTTTTGTTAATGCATTAATTTGACCACCAAGATCTTCTTTGGTTTGGGTGAGTTCCTTCTTCAAATCACCAACTTGTTTGACATACCTGCTAAGCAACTCATACACATTGTTAAGTGATATATGGTCCTCAGCTGTACCAACAGGTATACCAGTGGTATTGGGAGCTTCATTGGACCTGGTGGGAGACACATGAAAATCATCACCAGTAGTGGTGGTATCAACAAAGGACTCTCTAGGTGGACTAGAGGGATGTTGTCCTGTGAATATGGGTGTCTCATCATTAGGCTTAGCAACATAGGTTTCTATGATCTCATCACTATGGTCAAGATGGTCAGTGATGGGTGTCTCAGTCTCATTGCTAGGGTCAGCAGAATCCTCACCAGCAGGATTGACTGGTTCCAAAGGATCAGCAGATTGCTCATGAGGAGCACTAGGCCTAGGAGAATCCACAGGCTGGACATCCGCAGCAAGTGAAGCAGATGCTTCAGCAGCCTTGGATGGGCCAGCAACATTAGCTGCTGGCATCAGCAGGTTCAGGAGTGGGTGGATTTCTATCCTCATCAGCATCAGGGCTGGGTGGATTACCACCTTCAGCAGCATGCCCTTCAGCAGCATCAGCATTGCCAATAGGCAACATAGCTGGTGTTATAGGCCAATGTGCATCACTAAAGTTACTAACCATACTTGAAAATACTTTAGAGGTTAATTCTATAATAGGTCTATGTGTTATGTCACGTGTTTCAATACCTATTATAATTTGAAGAAACCTAGGGTACATATAAAACTTATTCTTGTCAGCATTAATATTACTAATCATGCTATGAAAGATATACCTAGAAAAGTTAAAAGTAGTACCCTGTGACAAGCAAACAATGCCACAAGCCAGATAAGTAGAAAATTGATCCCATCCTCCAGTCTTATTGCTAATACACTTCAACAAAGTGTGCACCAAGAACTTCCATTTGGGGCAAAGTAGTTTCTTGTACCAGGCTGTCTTTCCATCACCACGATAACCAATAGCCTGTAACCCAGGAAGTATCACTTCCTTGTCTTCATGATAGTCACCATCTTCATCATCCAGTTGAAGTTTGGTGCGAACCATAGACTCTGTAACAACATACTCTTTCCCGTCAATGGTAACCGTAATCTTTGTGTCATCATCTCCTACCGTGGCAGAGTCCCAAAATTGGGTAACCAATGATTCACACACAAGTGTGGGATAGTGTGTAAGAGCAAAGTGAAGTTTAGAGCGCTTCAAGAACTCTACCATTGGCTCAAATAGTTCTCTTCCCTTTGCTTTGCCCAAAAATGGAATTTGGTTGTGTTCACTTTTGAAGACAAGATTGGCCATGTGTGGATTTGAGAAAAATAATGAAATTGAGAAGTTGAGAAATGGGTTTGAGGTTATAACGAGTGGGAAGTAGTTATTTTAGGTGTAGGATTCACACGATTGGTTATTTAAGGAAGTTACCAAATCGTGGGGTTTAATTGACAATGAATCTTGGAAAGAATCGTTTGACCAATTTTGACTTTAATATTTACCCAAAATAAAACCCAAAATTTGACCCATCAGCAGCAATGAAAAGTCAATCCGTAGAATCTTATGGTCAATCCATACAACCAAATCTTCAGCAGAATGTACACCGTAGAAAAATATCTACAGGTTGTCATCAGCAAATGCCCATTGAACCGACTCCTCATTAAATGTCTTAACTGTTCAATCAATTCTATTAATAACCCTCAAATCACACTTAACCCACCATTAACCTTTGATTAACCAAAATTACACACACACATTCTTATCATCAACAATCATGAACCCAATTGACATCTCCTCTGATTCATCATCAGATTCAGATTCCCCCTCATCATGGCTATCCTGTTTCCCACCTGGTGTACAACCAGGATGGCGTACCAAGGAACAAGCAAAAAAGCATCGACATGATGTTCCTGCGGATGATGTTCCTTCGGATGAGGAAGGAAGGTTGGAACCACCTCCCATTGCTGCTATTCTGCCTAGGACAAATGACCTCGTATTGCTCAATCCTAGTGCATACCAAGCACCCAATCCAGCCAAAACCCCATCACCTGAACCTTCAGAGGACTCACGCCCATTGATCCCCTACCCATCAGACAGAGAACTTGTCTCTCCTTTCCTCTATACATCCTCAGATGAGGAAGACCCAACCTACCATCCTTCTGGTACTCTAGAGAGACCACAATCACGACCCCATTCTTCTTCAGTTCTATTGGCTTCTTCTTGCTCACAAACAAGGGCTAGAAAGGTCAATCCACCACTCCCAGAGGGAAGGTCAGTGGTGATTGGGCTCCATTGTGTAAGGATGCAAGACACTTATTACAAGGTTAAGAGGAAGGGAAAGATGAAGGAGGTGGAAGGCAAAGGGAAAGGAAAGATGGATTAGAGATCTTTATGCAAAATTTCCCTTTAACCCCCAACTGTCATCGTGTTGCAGAGTTTGGTCAAAATTTGACCTTTGATGAAGCTGCAGTGGGTGTTTGTTTTTAGTGATAGGTGTTAGGTATTAGGTGTCTGGTTATTAGTTAGTTGGTGTGTATCTGAATAAATCATTTGTAATTACATCCTTGATGTAACTTTTGATAAATGAATGAAAGAGGTTCCCCTGTTTATTGTTTCTTCATGTCTCATTTATCTTTCTCAGTACTGTATTTTAACTCCACTGAATTAATTCAATGCCACTGATAAAACTCTATTCTGCGGAGCACTCCATTCCACTGAAGTAATCCGTAGCAACCATTCAGCAGAAATCACTCAGCAGAACCAACTTTGCACTAATCCGCAAGAACCATTCAGCAGAAACAAATTTAGCACAATTCAGTAGCAACCATTCAGCAGAAACATATAACTGCAAAATAGACACACCAAACAGAGCACACAAAACAAACTAAAACATAAAATGGTTAGTTTATAAAACCTGCAAAACAAAGTTATTTTACCATATCAAAACTAAATACAAATTACAACTAAATATACATCTATAATCCTCCCCTGAGGCATATGCCTCCCCTGAGGCTTATGCCTCCCCTCAAACATAGCATTTAAGGGTTTACCATCCCAATGTGGACGACTAAGTGTTGAAACCTAGGTCAATCAAAAGCCTTTGTTAAGAGATCAGCAACATTATCATCTGTATGGACTTTAAGCACCTGTATTAAGTGTTTCTCATTTGCATCCCTAATAAAATGGTGCCTAATTTCAATGTGCTTAGTTCTATTATGATACACTGGATTCTTCACTATGCATATTGGTTATCAATAAAGATTTTAGTGTTCATGAAATTGAACCCATAATCAAGCATTTGATTTTGTATCCAAAGTACCTGGCCACAACAATTGGCAGCAGCAACATACTCATCTTCAGTAGAAGAGGTAGCCACTATAGTCTGCTTCTTGCATTGCCAAGAAATCAACCTTCTTCCAAGAAATTGATACCCTCCAGTAGTAGACTTCCTATCTAGATTTTCACCTGCATAATCACTGTCAGTGTATGCTTCCAATACAAAAGGAGAATCCCTTGGGTACCAAAGACCTAGCTTAGGTTGGCCTTTAAGATACTTAAAGATTTTCTTCACTGCATTGAGATTGGAAGTCAAGGGTGTGACTTGATGCCTAGAACAAGCACTGACTGCAAAAGTGATATTTGGCCTTGAAGCTGTCAAATACATCAGTGAAACAATCATTGACCTGTATAGATGTACATTAACAGCAGGATCTGGGTCAAGATTATTCTTTGGTTTTGGAGCTTCATAAAGTGTAGATGCAGTCCTACTATTGTCCATATCAAACTTCTGAAGTATGTCCTTCACATACTTCTCTTGATGGATGAAAATACCATCTGTCTTGTAGGATACTAAATAAGCTCATAACACGTTTAGTTCTTGTGGTTTGGTTCACTCATAAGCAATAGAGAAGGAAAGAAATGTAGAGAGAGAAAGTTAGAGAGAGAAAGAAAGTGAAGCCTTGAGAGAAAACCAAAAAAAAAAGAAAATAGATTATGACAAGGCTTACCCTCTCCAAGGATAGAGAGGGTATTTATATGTACATGGGTTTTGCCACTTGGGCGTGCCACTTGGGCTGCGAATCAGGTATACAGTGGGTAAAGACCCGTCCTTCTTCCGCGAACTAATCTACTTCTAAACTACGTTTAACTAACTATTGTAACTACTACCAGCTAAACAATGCTTAATCATATCTGGGGTGACCGAATCTTTCTTATACAAAAAGCGTATTCCTAACAATCTCCCCCTAAGGGAGGTTACCCCTGGAAATATTCTTGAATTCTTGCATTGAGATCTTTGTAGATTCTTTTGTAGCTCGTAGTTGTTGATTCTTCATTGATAAATGACTCAAGATGAATTCCTTGATGTATATGATGATCTTTTGACTTTGCTCTTCGCTCTTCATCCATATAATTAGCTTCAAGTCATCTTTGAGTGTATGTGTCTCTTTGTGATGTTGTGATTGTCTTTGTGATGTCATGCTTACACTTTTCTGGATCATGATCTTCTGCATCAGAGTTGTGGAAGCATAGTCGAAGCCCATTCCTTGATCATGATATCTTGAGTTATGATGTTGAAGTGTAAGCATGAGATGATGAATCTGCATCTTTTCAGCAATCGGCATCAATCGTCAACTTCTTTGTCTTTGGTGTGATTACGCCTTTCCAACATGCCCATACATCTTTGTTGAGTAGATCTTCCCGGTTGAACAGTTCTGACGTCTCCTTTTAGATGTTGGTATGAGCATGTGGAACTAGAGTGATGGTGGTGAACATGGTAAGTTTGGTATGTTGAGCTGCATAAAACTTGGTTAGTAATAAACATACCGGCACTTACAAGTTCGGACTTCGAGATCGTCAACAGCATAGTGTGAAGACTTTCTCTAATCCTTACCAAGGCCGTTCCTAATCGGATGCCCCCGAAAGGGCTTTCACTGACATACCGAAGTACACCAACGATTAGGTGAGTCGCTGGAGATCACCCCACGACTGTAGACCTTTTGGAACACCACCGAACACACTAAGCGTAACCCACAAGAGATTACCGAAGTGACCTGCTGTCAGGGCTGTTTGATGTTGACCCTGGCAGGAGTTTCCACTCAATCACTGGGAAATACTTATGTATATTCCCTCATAAGTGTTCTCGGCAGATTGCTAAGATCTGCGTAGGACTCAAAATATTACATCTGGTGTCCTTAATGTTGAACAACCAGTGTAGAAGTATCAAGTGTTCCTATGAGATCTTTTGATGCATCTCTTGGCTCTAGACTCGATAAGTGCACATTGGTTATCCTATTCGGAGACTAGGGAGGGGTCTCCTGTTTCAATATCAACTAGCTCTAAGAGACTAGTCGATAGTTTACACCGGTTCCCCGTGAGAATGAAACAAGCTCTTTTAAGAGAACTTGAGTGGCTGGGAGGTTTAGTGCAGTGCGTCACTGGGTCCATGACGTCTTTATCTTCAATACCGATGTTACCTTGGTAACAATCAGTAGCATATGAATTGAACCCGGTTTCTGCCCTAAGGTTGAATAATTGGAGGGCTATTTCTTTTCACCCTTTCTCAATTCATTTCTTTTTAATTCTTCAACCCCTTCAGTGCTTACCGAGACTTCATTTACTAGAACCTTGTTGGGTTTGTTCCAGTCCTAGCTCAGTCTCAGTCGGCACTCTTCCCTTTCTCACTTTTCTCCTTTTTTCAATCATTCCTAAGGACTTCTAATCTATCTATTGGATTGTCCCTGGGAAGATCCCTCCGGTTCTGGTGGATCATGGGAACATATACCTAACCTAACCATCCTTATAACTCCATGCATTAAATTAAAGTGGTCGGTCTTTTGGTATTTTTCCACATTCGCCATATAACCAAAATCATTGAAAATTCTCTCAAGGTGTTTATGATAAAGAAACACATTTTTGTTAACACCTTGAGAGTTTTATCATTTTTCAAATGCTCCCCCTTAACATGTGCTTATAGGAAGAAAGAAATTTGCACATGTCGGGGTGAGTTGCACTTATTTGAATTGATCGGCTCTTAATAGACATATACCCGAGGGACACGTTTACGTTGCTTAGTTAAAGGGATCCATTATCAGCTTTTAGGTGATAACTAGCCCTAATAACTAACTTGAAGTTGTTAACATTCCTTAAAAAGGAAGTTAGACCCGTCAAAGTATATATCTAAGAAGAGTTTCTCGAAACGGTACTTTCTACTTGGACCAGTCCTCTTCGAGACACGTTTACATCACTGGTTAGACCAGCTTGAAATTATTACCCGGCCAGGACTAGTCTTTTCGATTCACGACTTTTCATGTTTCGTCAATTCATGAGTCAAATTCTGAGTCATAAGCAATTCACGGTTTCTACTTATTATTGTAAAAACACGCGAAAGACTCTTAGCCACTTGCTCCCCCTCAATATGTGCACATTGATTGAATCAATTTTGAAAGTTTTTAAAACTTTGGCACATACGGGTGAGCTTTCATTCGAGATCATTTATTCATCATTTTTAATCACTTGCTCCCCCTCAATATGTGCTTTGTTTATAATCCAAAATCTTTAAAATTTTAGCACATACGGGAGCGATCTTTTGAGTCCAAAAACATCTTTATAAGTCCAAAAACATCACATTTAATCACTTGCTCCCCCTTAATATGTGCTTTGATTAAAATCCAAAATCTTTAACATTTTAGCACATAAGGGAGCGTTCTCGTAAGTCCAAAAACATTCTTTTAAGTTCCAAAAACATCACTTTTAAATCAGTTTTCATATTTAAATCACATTCTCTCCCCCGATCATAAAATTTCAAATCTTTTGAGATTTTGTGATCCCAATTGATTTAAATGATTTTCGAAAAAGCTTTGGAGAGAAGTGTGATATGTTTTAAACGTTTACTGATTATGAGACACTTTTTGAATTTCACTGTGGCTGGTGCACAAAGCTTTTAAAGGTGCAGAAATTTTGAGCAAATGCGCTCCCCCTCAATTAATGGCCCGTTTTCAATTTTTAACGTTTAATAGCCATTAAAATGAGTGGTAACGTATTCGAGAAAATTTAAGACCGATGGCCACCTTGTACACCACAAAATCTCTTTTGAAGAATTTTAGAAGAAAGAGATTTTGGGAAAAGAAGACTTCTCTTCTTTTACTAGAAAGGTTGCACTGAAGCGTACAACTTTTCGGATAATCCGCACACAGTGAAAACATGGTAACGTGTTTTTCACGGATTTTGAAAACCGGGTTGCTATCTGAAGTAATAGCAAACCATAATTTAAGCGCGGGTTGCAGTCTGAAGTAACTGCAAGCCATAATGTTGAAGCGCGGGTTACAGCCTGAAATAACTGCAAGCCATAATTTTACTAGCGGGGTACAGTCTGAAGTAACTGCAAACCATATAGGCATGTTTTGAAAACATTTTGAACTTCTGACGATGCCAGAAGACATGCCTAAGAAACAAACTATTTTTGGTATTTTTGAGTTTTTCTGATTTTTATGATTTTTATAGGTTTTATATTTTTGTATTTTTCTTTTCTGGGTTATATATTATATAAAAGGATATTTGAAGCGAATCCATTACTCCTCATTCCCTTCCTGAAGACTTTTGAGTGACACTGGCATGAGACTCTCCAAACCAAGTTACTTGGAGAATAAATCGAAACCGTTCTCCAGGAAGTGCCTTAGTGAAAAAATCTGCCAGCTGAAATTCTGTCCTTGCGAAGTGAAGTTTCACCACACCACTGGTAACCCTTAGCAGCAACCCTTGCCTTGTATACAGAACGTCATCATGCTCATCAGATTTCACTTTAAGGATCCATCTAAGAGCAATAATCATTCCACAGTCTGGAGATGGTGCCAATTCTCATACTTAAAGTTGATAGAATTCATGTCATTCTTCTTGTATCGCATTAAAGCCACATTCGTTTGATATTACAATCTTTAGGCTCGACTTTGGATAGTATGGAATTATAAAAGCACCACAAGGCATGTGTGTTCAGATCACTTAGTGTGGACACCGGTTGAGAAGGATTCCCATTATAGTGAAGATCATGTGGTTGGGGGTAGGAAACTGATGTGCGTGTGTTAAGATCTCCTGAAGAAGAAGCTTTAGAAGAAGATTCAGGAGCAAACGTGTCTTTGAACGGAGCAACATCAGGTGGAGCAGATGGATTTACTTCAAACGATTCGTCGACTGCAGTACCTTGATGTACGGAAGGAGATTGTATGTATGATGAAGTTGATGAATGACTTGCTGATGGAGAGTCTTGAGCCATTGAAGTAGAACAAGATGGACCATTTTGATCGTTTGGAACATGAGCTGCGATGGCTGGTGGTACCGGTGTATCACCAATTGGCGGCTCAAGGTATTCATCAACCACTTGATTAGCCAATATCTCCAAATCCTTATCGGTAGATGGCACATAAGGTACATGCAGGAGTGGTAAACAGTACAAAACCTGAATAAATTGATCCAGGTGTCAAAGGTTAAGTGCGGGTCCTGAACTGACGTGTACAGAAGCCATTAGCTCAGTCAGCTCATAGAATGTGACGTGAACGGTTTCCAAGATTTGTTGGGTTCGTTTGTTGTAGATTCGGCATACCTTATGATCTGAAGCATAACCACCAAATATTTCAACAATCGCTTTAGCTTTTAACCTTTCCAGATCTTGGTAGTCATTTTGTAGGGTATGAAGAACTCCTATGAAGATGTTGACAGTATTGGGTTTGTGGGCATGCTTCTTTCATTAGCGCAGTTGACTAGCCGAACAAATAGAGATGGTGTACACGGTAGTGACACGTTTTCCTTGAAGAAGATCAACACCATCCAATTCTCTTAGAAATTACACAGTCACCGACGACACAGTCTCCATAACCCATAATTGTGTCAACCTGGTAGTTCCCGAATCTAACTATCCCGATAAACTCATTCATGAAATTCTTGAGCCCTGAGCAATTACTGATTGGTTTAAGAAGATGTTGACATGAGTACCAAACAGAGAGAATTAGTCGGTACGTTGAAGAAGACAGTAATCAACACTTTTTAAACTTTCACCACCAAAGCTTTTGAGATTCCTGAAGCTGTAGATGCCATGAAATAATCTTAAGCGGAGTTTTACAACTCTTGTGACTTAAACCGAGAGATCGATTCTCTCCCGGGATTTTACTAAAGTCAACAAAAGAAACCGAAAGATGTGATATGCGATTATGACTTAGAGTGAGATCTTGGATAGGTCACAATTTGCACTAAGTGTCAAGTCGCGACAAGTCAAGTTACAATAGATCCGATCGTAATGAGTCAAGTCGTAAGGATTAACTCACAACGTCAAATTACAATCAGACTAATCGAAACGACTTAAGTCACAACAATTCACCAAGCGCAAGTAGTTAACAAATCACTAGAATCTCACTACTGAGTTAATCACTAGGCACCACCAAATCGTCGAATTTTTGTCTCCTCATTATAAAGCTTTGGTAGCTTAGCAAAGTATCATCTCACGCTTGAATAGTTCTTCTCATTTTTCTTCCAGCTGAAAGGCTGAAGTAATGCGTACCAAAAGTATCCAGAGACCACTTCCCCCAAGTAGTTGAAGTGATGCAATCAGTCTCATTATATGAAGCTCAAAAACCTGAAGCACACTTGTACCTCTTTTATCATCAGAAACTGTTTCTTACATCTCTTCCCCCACGTAGGTGGAATAATACACCAAAAGAACGAGTTAGAACACTGATCTTCTCTGCGGTTATGATATTTAACTTCCCGGAATAACTTCAATTAGGAAGAAGTATAAAGTTCATCACGTGTACTCGTTGTGGGTTCCAATGTATGTCTCCTTCCCCTTTGCTATTTTTGATACTTCAGAATCAGCCACACATTATATGCACATACAACTTGAAATTTTGTGAGAAGAACAACATATGCTTAGATGTATCCTGTGAGAATCAACTGCTACAGAAAAACTCTCTTATGACTATCTTATCAACCCTCATGAAAAGTCGGCTATTGCTAAGACCACTTTGTGAAGTAAACCCGATATTCCCAACTTGAAGATGAAGTAGAATTCCCCGTTTTTGTGACTTAAACTTGCACCATTGTATGACAAAGAGCGGTGTAGAGACTTCATGCATCGAATCCCTAAGTACTCTATACTCTTCAACCATCCAACCATCGAGTATAAGACGTACATCACCTCTTGAATACCGACAACTTCGTGTGAGTTGTGACACTGAATGTGATAGTTATTTTGTGGCAATAGAAGAGAAGATTCACCAAAATAACTAGATACCCAAGTCATCGAATGTATAGATCAAAGGCTCGAACAAGGATCCCGAAGATACTAAGTACACATACCCGTAAAATTTCACTTCAATCTCAAATAAACAATACCAAGTAAACTCTTGTGATCACTTAACATTCCATTTCCAAATTCTTAGCCGACATTTTTCATTACATTCTTGTGGTTGATTTATAGAGTGCACATTAGAAGGAATAACAATCCGTGAAGAAGGGGATTCTTCAGAATCCGGTTTTGGGAAAGGAATACCAGAAGACGGATCATTATTCATGTGCTGCTTCATTATCATGATTGTCATTATCAACACCTTGAAGAATAACTGGAGATTGAGTTACGTGAGTATTCTTAGAAATACTTCAAACTAGTGCATCTTGCTCAATGGAGATGGAAGAGGATGACCCAAGAGCCAACAGAAACCGAAGAAGGAGCTTCAGAAACTAGATGTTCAACATTTTTTGAAGCTTGGAAGTATTCATCAAACATAAATCCCAGTCATTCTTAGTAAATGGAGCATTAGGTGTCTGAGGAGAGTCGAATGACCATTCTTCAAGCATCAATCATCATGTAGTAAGTGAATAAAAATACACTTAATCATGTAGTTTATTCACACTTAGTTTACCATTTTTGATTGAATACGCACAAAAATCAAAAATTGCATCCAAAGTAAGTGAATAAGCATACACTCAAAAATTTCGTACGAAGTTTGCCATTTTTGATTGAGTAGCAAGTGAATGAAAAATACTATCAATCAAGTATTTCATTCACCCGAGTAGCAAATGAATGAAAAATACTATCAATCATGTCTTTCATTCACCCTTCTCCCCCTCAAAAATTGCAAACGAGGTTGTAATTTTTGATTGACCAAGTGTATAAGAATTCGATCAAAGAAAGGTAGATCCACTAGATGAATGAACGAACATGGAGAGAGCATGAAGCATGTTGTTGAAGATGATCAAAAACCAAGAAGATTTCTCTTCTTCCAGGATAAGGCGCACTGAATCGTACACCTTTCTTTTCATTGAAGAACGGGGCCTGAAGTGTTGTCAGCAGACACCATAATGATGAAATTGAGAACCGAGGCTTGAACTGAATTGTCCAAACATCATAGTCATTGAAGAACGAGGCCTGAACTGATGTATTCAGACGTCATAAAGCACATGCATCAACATCGACATTCCAAAACTCTTGAAGCTGGAGAAATGATTGCTTTAGGCCTCCAGACTTTGAGTTTTCTCATATAGTGAATGATTGATGTACCTGCAACTGAGTAAGGACTACCTGCACTAACATCACAAACTTGATCGCATATATATGGGTTAGTGACAACAGTATCCAAACCCTTAGGGGTTTCACGTTCAACCATGGCATTGCCATTAGTAAGCACCTTTCCGGTAGGTATCCACTTAAATCCAACGCACTTAAAAATTCTACCAGTTGGAATCCACTTATGGCAAGGTCTAGGATTACTAAGCTTTTTATGCATAGTGGAAGACTTAATGTTATTCCTAGTCTCTACTGATTTAGCAGTATGTAACCACCTAGGAAAAGATTTAGATTTGCTTTGCTTCTCATGCATGGTGGGTGACTTACTAAAAATCCTAGACTTCGCAGGTTGAACCTTTGCAAAGTTCCTCAATAACTTAGGAGGCATCATACACGGTTGTGAACCTAAGATACCATCCTTATGAAGTAGTGCCCTTTTCCTAGCCTTTTCAATATCATAGTTCTTGTACAAGTCCTTTATATCATAAGTATTTTGAACCTTAAGGCTAGGTTTTAACACTGTTTTCGAACTAATCCTAGAGGAGCTGGGAGCAGGAGTAGCTACATGTTGAGGTTTAGCAGAACTAGAAGCAATAATCTTAGGCAAATAATGCGGAGTGACTGGTTTTGTCAAAACTTGTTCCTCATCAACTTGGGAGGCAAACCGTGTTTTTGAAAATTTTGGTCGTTCAGATCTATACGCAGTTGGTTGTCTAACAACTGATTGGTTTCTATTCGATTGTAAAACTGGTTTCCCCAAGATTGATGGTTTTGCAAACTTAGTGTTCACACTATTTCCTGTTGCTTTTCTTAGCTCGTTTTTTAATGCTGTAATAGTGAAACCCTTATTCATAAGTTGAGCTTTGAAATCATCATTTTTGGCAGTCAAAGAGGTTATCTGTTCTAAAGTCTTAGTTTTAGTATCTTTGATAGATTCACACAATTCATAACACTGATGTTTCAAAGTCTCATTTTTTGCAAGTAAATTAGCCACATTATGTTCCAATTCAATAACAGCGCAGTCATGTTTAGCTTTAACTTCATTACACATATCACACAACTCAGTAATACGGTTTTTCAGGTTTTTGATTGTCAAGTTCTTTGTTTCTAGCTGAGCTTTCAAATCATTAATCATAAAGAATTCACGGAAATCAGGAAGTTCCGGATTTTTACATGGTTGGTTAATCTGAAGACTTTCTTCCTTTTGTTGCATTGCAATTTCAAGAGAAATACAATGTTTTTCAAGCTGTAAAAATCTTTTTGAAAGTTCATTAAAAACTTCTTTATCAACCATATCATTTGATTTAAAAACATCAGCCGTAAACACAGAACTTAACAAGTCATCACGTTCAGCATCCTGATCGCTTTCTCCCCCTTTATGACTCATATTTGTTGAATTAGACATGGTATTGCTATCAGTCTTTTCCAACAAATTTGTGTCATAATTGAGTTTGATTTCCTCAGTATGCTGTCGTTCATTAGAGAGCACATTTTGTCGAACAGTTATAGGTACCTCAGCACATGACATTTGATCATTAACCGGTATAAAGTCTGCATCCATGCCATGGGTGACTAGAATCTCTGAACTGCTGGTAGTGTCAAGCTTATCAGTCTCTGATCCTTTGCACATCGTGACAACTGACCCAACTTCCGAAGCTTTACCCGAATTGTCAATACCATCACATGATTGTACCAGAGATCCCTTCACTTTGTCGTCATCCAAAAGTTTGTGTTGTGCTCTTTCCTCAATGAACGCCTTAACATCACCCATGAGTTGGATGAGTGTAACTCTGAACGTGTCAACCTCAATTCCCGTGTGATCAGCAAAGCACCTTTTAGTCATCTCACTGTAATGGTCATACTCCAGAGTGAATTTTGAATCAAAGAACACTTGGAGTTGTTTGTTGAGTACATAAAGGGCAGCCGTGGATCCAATTTTCGAATATTCTCCTTGCTCAAGTTGTTGTTGTAGTTGATCCAAGTTAAGAATCATTGTGTCTGTGAAAGTCTGAACATCTTGACCAAAGAGTGTTGCAAATGCACGTTCAAATCCCATCTTGAATCCCGTTCCCTCTAAAAGTACTGAGAGGTGTGAATGTAGTTGTTGAAAACATTCTATGCTGCAATCCTTTGCATTATCAAGCAATTTAAGTGGCTGAATAACATCTGTCTCTTGCGGATTAGAGCACAAAGATTTCATTTTAGTAGTTTCAGATTCAAGACCAGTAGTCAGTTGTTCAATGTTGGAAATCATATGTTCGTCGATCATGTCGTACAGTTTAAGTATGTCAGAGATGACAGAATATGAAGAATTTGACATGATGTGAACGTGCACGGGATTTTACAATTCTATGATTTAAACCGAGAAATAGGTTCTTTCGCGGGATTTTACAAAATCAAGAAGGAACTGTGAGAAGATGCTAAGTACTTTAGTGATAGAGTGTGAGATGATAAACTTTGCAAGGTACAGTAAGTTATCTAAGTTTAGTCACAACGAATCAAATCACACCAAGTCAAATCACAATTAGTCAAATTGCAAGAATCAACTCGCAACGTCAGATTGTAATTGGACAAGTTATAACAACTCAAATCGTAACCAATCTCAAATCACAGAACTATTCAACTTGCAGCGTATTGTCAACTCACAACAACTTGATCACCTATCAATGAGTTATCAACCAGCGGTGTGATTTGGTTTGGTTGATGCAAGTTGCAATGGTGAAATTATGGTCTGAAAACTTAAAACTTCAATAACTTCACTCCGGAGGTGATTTGGACCTCGAAAAATTTGTTTCACGACTTCGTGGTGAAACCTCACAATATTCAGCCTGTTCCGGTCATTTTGACAGGTATTTCGCTGAAAACGGAGTTACGGTTCAAAAGTTATGGCCGTTTGAAGTTTTAACGTAAAAAGTCAACTTTGGTCAAACCGCTAGAATCTGGTCAAACCGCTAGAATCTGTCAAACCGCTAGAATCTGGTCAAACCGCTGGAATCTGGTCAAACCGCTAGAATCTGGTCAAAAACTAACCGCTGACAGAAGATAACCGGTGACAAGGTAACCGTTGGCGTGGAAACCGCTAACTATGTAACCGCTGGTAAGGTAACCGCTGACAAAGAAAACCGCTGGAGGAGCTAACCGCTAGAACACTAGGACAGACTGAACTAACCGCTGATAGCAAACCGCTGAAATAGTACACAGTACATCGTTATGTTCGCTGACAAATTGTACTAACTGCTGACACTAACCGCCGAAACCCCCAAACTAACCGCTGCCAAGAAAGCTTTTACCGAGGAGAAAACCGCTGCCAAGAAAGAGGTCCAAAATCACTCGTACACTTCACAAACGTAAGACCTAGCCAAACCAACTGATAAACTAGATGAATCTAACCCCTATAATCCAAGAAGTACAAGAAAAACACAAGAAACACCACGAACAAGATCAAATAAGAGTAAAACCTTCCGAAACTAGTAGAGACCAAAACAAACCATACACCACAAGTCCTATGATCCCTAGGATGTAACCATGGCTCTTGATACCAATTGTAGAATACTAAATAAGCTCATAACACGTTTAGTTCTTGTGGTTTGGTTCGTTCATAAGCAATAGAGAAGGAAAGAAATGTAGAGAGAGAAAGTTAGAGAGAGAAAGAAAGTGAAGCCTTGAGAGAAAACCAAAAAAAAAGAAAAGAAAATAGATTATGAGAAGGCTTACCCTCTCCAAGGATGGAGAGGGTATTTATATGTACATGGGTTTTGCCACTTGGGCGTGCCACTTGGGCTGCGGATCAGGTATACAGTGGGTAAAGACCCGTCCTTCTTCCGCGAACTAATCAACTTCTAAACTACGTTTAACTAACTATTGTAACTACTACGAGCTAAACAATGCTTAATCATATCTGGGGTGACCGAATCTTTCTTATACAAAAAGCGTATTCCTAACATGTCTTTTGCTGTACTTGCAGTCCCAAAAAGAAAGTAAGCTCTACCATTGCACTCATTTGAAATTCACCATTCATTAATTCCTCAAACTCCCTGCACCAAGCTTCCTTAGTGGAGCCAAAAATGATGTCATCCACATAAACTTGAACAAGAATGATATCCCTGGAATTCTTCTTGATAAAGAGTATTTTATCAATAGCTCCTCTTCTGTATCCATGCTTCAGCAGGAATGTAGATAGCCTAGCATACCAAGCTCTAGGTGTTTGGTGAAGTCCATAGAGAGCTTTAACCACTTTATAGACATGATTAGGATGTTCTGGATCTTCAAAGCCTTTGGGTTGAGTGACATATACTTCTTCTTCAATCTTCCCATAAAGAAAAGCACCTTTGACATCCATTTGATAAATCATGAAACCCTTATAAGATGCAAAGGCCAAAAACAATCTAATAGCCTCAACCCTTGCCACCGGTGCAAATACTTCATCATAATCAATCCCTTCTTCTTGTCTGTATCCTTGAGCTACTAATCTAGCCTTGTTTTTAACCACAATGCCCCTTGCATCCCTTTTGTTCTTCAAAATCCATTTTGTCCCAATTGCAAACTTCCCATCAGGTAGAGGTACAAGTATACATACTTCCTGATTTTTAAATTGTTGCATCTCCTCTTGCATAGCTTCTAGCCAACTTTCAATTGCTAGTGCTTGTGCCACACTTGTTGTTTCAACTTGAGATAAGAAACAAGCAAACAGACAATGTTGTTGATCTGTGTGATTGTCTCTTTGTTGACACATGACATAGGTAACAAAAGCATATTCTCCAAACTGTGCCTTCTTCACAGTACTTCTAGTTTGAACACTTGCATTGGGATTTCCAAGAATGTTGGTTTGAGGATGTATAGTGTTGATCCTCTTAGTAGGGATTGTGTTAACTTCAACTGTAGGTTGAATGTTACTCAAGGATGGGGCAAAGTCATCATCATAAGAAGAAGAACTGAAAATGCCAGCACTTTGTTCATGATTACCAAGATCTGTGGGGCTTGGAAATCTTCCATAAGGTTCTTCAAAGCTAGGGGATAAGCCTGTAGGTCTGGTAGGATGATCAGCAGAACCAAAAGAGACACCATCCGCAGAATTGGGGATGTCAGCAGCAACAGGAGAACTATCAGCAGAATCACGATTGCTGCTGGATGCTTGTGCTGTTTGTCTGATTAGTGCCTCAGCATCTCTTGCAAACTCCAAACCAAGTCTTTCAGCTTCTTGTTTGGCTGCATATTCTTGCTTCTGAAGTCTAGCAAGATCTTCTGCATAATTTGACTCATCCTCATTCTGGCCAGTTGTATCTTTAGAACCATGACCTGCAAGTTGGTTAGGGGAGAAGGAAGGTACAAAAATGGTGTGTTCATCAAGGTCAGACTCACTATCTGAGTCATCATCCAGGGTACCTGCATTGTTAGTGGGAGACTCTTGTGTACCTGCAGATTGGTTAGAAACAAATCTTGTATAGCCCAAGTAATCAGTTAAGTAGTCCATGTCAAAATACCAAGCATGACCTTGTCCCTGAACATTAGGCTTTTCTTCTAGGTATCTCAGGTTGAGAGTCTCCTCTACCCTTTTTGCACTTAAATTATATACCCTATAAGCCTTGCTATGAGCTGAATAGCCCACAATATACCCCTCATCAGCTTTCTCATCAAATTTTCCTAGTTGATCACTAGTATTTGAAATGGTCACATGACATCCAAAAGGTCTGAGATAACTAATGCTGGGAACTTTCCCAGTGAGTAGTTCATAAGGTGTCTTGTTATGAGGTCTAGTAATGGATACCCTGTTCAGAACATAACAAGCAGTGCTTACTGCCTCAGTCCAGAACATAGTGGGTAATTTAGAGTCAGCAAGCATGGATCTTGCTGCCTCTATTAAGGTCCTATTTTTCCTTTCAGCAACCCCATTTTGTTGTGGTGTTCTGGCATTGCTATAGTCCCTTTTGATACCCTTAGACCCACAAAGTTCTATTAATAAAGCATTTTTGAACTCTGTTCCATTATCACACCTAATACTTTTAACCTTTTTGTTTAGCTGGTTTTCAGCAAGAGTAATAAATTCTTTTAGAGTTGGAAAAGTTTCATCTTTAGTTCTCAAAAAGAATACCCAACAAAACTTGCTATAGTCATCTGTGATGACCAGACAATAGTACTTGTGATCAATACTTCTGACTTGAGTTGGACCAAAAAGATCCATATGCAACAACTGAAGAGGTTCAGAGATAGTGCTCACAGCTGTAATGGCTTTGTAGGAGGCTTTGTGTTGCTTTCCTTTGTTGCAGGCAACACAATTGTGTTCATTGGTGAAGATTTTAGGAGGAAGCCCATGAACTAGACCAAGTTTGGAAAGCTTGTTAATGGTCTTGAAGTTCACATGAGCCATCCTTCTATGCCACTTTGTAGACTCATCCAGGGATGCTTTAGCCACCAAACATGTTAAGTCACCTTCTGGGTGGACATCATTCAAGTTGAATGTGTATAAATTGTGGTTTCTAGGAACTCTCAGCAGAATGGTTGTATCTTCTGGAAGTTTGAAATCTTTGGAGAGTACAAGACATTCATCCTCAGAGAAGAATACTTTTCTCTTGGTGTCACAAATTTGTGAGACTGAGAACAAGTTGAAATTTTGCAGTTCCTTGACATAGTACACATTCTCAAAGTCCAACTTAGAGGTTCTAATTGTTCCTTTCCCAGTGATTCTACCATCTCCTCCACCAAAAGTCACATTGCCTCCTCCTTGTATGGGCACAAAATTATGCATCTTTTCTCTATTCCCTGACATGCTTCTTGAACAACCACTATCTACTATGCCTACATCTTTACTTTTAAGAGGATGATCCTACAACAACAACAAAAATATACAAAAATTAGTACACTTTGGAGACTCAAGTCATCACTGACTTGAGCCTGCCTTGTGGATCATAATAGGTAGGCCATGTAGATTTATAAGATCCACCATTGTTCTTGGTTCTTCTATGAAAATTAGGTCCCTTTTTATTCCAAGAACAACCTGCTGAGGGCTTAACAGCAGTATCCCAATATCCCCCTCCCACATACATTAAGTCATGAAATCCAGGCCAATAACCATTCTGAAAATAAGTACTTGTTGGTCTCATAAATGGTCTTGCTACAGGTCTTCTCCAACTTGATGGAGAGGTTTTATCAGTGTACACATGCTTGTCAGCAGGAACTGACTTATCCGCAGCAATGTGTTTGCTGATTTTCTGGGTTGTTTGTGGAACATAAGATGGTATGTCATTAACATTTTTCCACATTGGTCTGGGTTTCTTTTGGTCAGCACTAACACCCATTCTCTGCTCATGAAAAGTACAATCTTTAATCAAATGAAATTTACTTCCACAAACAAAACATTTCTTCTTTTTAGAAGATTTATTCAAAGTAAAGGATGTGCCATTACATGCAAAAGTACTTATTCCACAAAGATTAACAGAATTGTTTTTGACAGAATTAAAATTATTGTTTTGCAAAGAATTAAATGACAAGTCTCCAAGGGTAGCTGTCTTTGAATTGGGTTCATCAGCAGCAACTCTAACAGACTTGTAGGGAATCTTGGGTGTAGGCTTGGGTGAGGTCTTGGGAAGGTCAGACTTTTCACTTGAATCACAACTGGTATAAGTAGTTGACCCTTGGTCAGAGGACTTGTCACTGTCAGAACAAGAGACAAAGTCGGTAGATATACAATCAGGGTCTGGCAAGTCACTTGACTTTTTTGCCATATAGATGGTGTGATCCATCAAAGTCTGAAGTTTTGGTGGTGGGCATATGTTCTCCTCTAATAGGTCCAGGTACAGCATGTAAAGTTCCTTCTTTTACATAATTTTCTAATCCTGCTGGTGTAGATTTTTTAATATCATTGATAGCCTCTACACCTACATATTTCTTAAAACCTAAACCTACCTCAGAAGTTACAGATTGACTACCATAGAGAAATCTAGCTAACTTATTGCCTGAAATTAACCATTTATTATGCCTAGCTACTTCCTCATCTAACTTCTTTTGCAATACTTGTTTTTCTGAATCTATTTTAGCCTTTTCTTTCTCATAACATGCTAACTCATTTTTTGTACATAGTAAATCCCTTTCTAACACCGTAATCTTTTCTTCATAAGCAAGCTGATTCTTTTGAAACCAAATTTTCTGTTGTTTTAAGGTTTTTAAACCATTTTTGTGAGCTTGAAGCTCCACATAGCATTCATTATATTTAGGTTTCATATTATCATAAGCCTCCTTAAGTTCATTATATCTTTCAGCACAACCAGAAACACAATTTTGTACCTGAGAGATGCCCATACAGGCAACTTGATCATGCTAATCCTCTGTGTCACACCAGGCAAGCATCCCACTCAGCTCAGAACCATCAACCTCATCATCCTCAGGCTCATGTGCCTTCCAGTTCACATGCTCATCCAACAAGATCATAGCTTTGGCATTTCCAGCTTCCACTTGATTATGCTGATAGGCAGAGTACCTAACCTCATCTTCAGCCTTCCTTTCCTTGCACTCTTTTTTGAAGTGACCTATCTGCCCACAAGTATAGCACTTGACCTTCCTTCTATCAAATCTAGCTGGTTCACTTTTCTTAAATCTGAACTTTCTCCCTGCCTTGTTCTCAAACTTCTTGATATTCAATGAGAGCATGGCAAACTGCCACTTCAAGTTCATCTCCTCCAAATCTAGTGGGTCCATTTGATCAAAATCCTCATAGGCCAGTTGCTGCTGATCTTCATAATCAGCAACAAAGGAGTGAAGTACATCTTCCAATACACCACTAGACTGAGATTGAGGTTTTGGTCTAGGAGTGATGTATGAAGATGATGATGCTGAGGAAGGTGGACTTGCAGCATGAGTCATCTTATTCGAGGTTGTGCTTACAAAGGCTGAGTAATTGGGAGTGGATGGACGAATGTGACTTCTAACATCAGGCTCAAGGGATTTGAGCTTGTTGTAGAGATCATCAAAAGTGTAATTATCCAGTCCACCTTTAGCTTTGAGGGCAATGCTCACTTGCAACCAAGAGGGAGGTAAAGATCGTAAGAACTTGGAATTGCAGTCCTCATTATCTGGCTAAGCCTTCATTTGATTCAATTGACTCAAAATCTTTTGAAATCTATCATACCCCTTATGAACTCCTTCTTCTGAGATCTGGAATTCTTGGAACTATTGTTTGAGCATTGATTTCCTCATCCTCTTTGACTCTTCATTCCCACCAAACCTTTCTTGAATGGCCATCCAGATGTCCTTTGCATCCTGCATATAGTGAAAATCACCCATATGATCATCTGGTATAGCCTGAAGGAGAATGGTTCTAGCTTTGCTTTCTCTCGTAACAGCTAGAGCTTCTTCATTAGTTGCAGGAGGAAGGATGGAAATCCTACCATCAGGATCTGTGGTATGCTTCTTTGGAGAATTACCCTTAAGGATAACACTCCAAAGATTATAATCAATGTTTGTGATCCAATTCTGCATCTTCACTGCCCACAGCTCATACTCTTCCTTCTTAAGGTATGGGAATTTAGCATTGCTGGTACTTGTAAGTGATGATGCAATTTGTTGTAAAGTTGAGGAGTTGAGTTGCTGCTGAGTGAATTCAGAACTATCAACTGATCCTGGCATTGTTTTAGATTGTGAGGGTGTAGAAGAGATGTAAAGTAGATTTTGTTCTTAGTATTACAGAGACTCTCCCGAGGCTCTGATACCACTTGTTGAACCTTAGACCTTGATAGATCTTTCAGCCTACGTGGATCGTTAGTAATGCTTATGTAATCACAAACACACTAATGGAGAAACTCTTCAACTTGTATTCTATAGCGGAATTAAATACAAGAAGACACTAATAACTAAGAACTCTTGATCCTCTATGGATCTTTTATATTAAACGTAATTCAAATCGATACATAATGTTTAACTGATTGTTCCTTTTATACTACCAGGAACCCTAATCCTTCTTACAAGAAACAAATAACATTAAAACAATAAAAGATATTCTACATATCTTGTCCTAACGTATCTTCTATCATATTCTACGAAACACTATATCCGCAGAATCATATCATCCGCAGGAACACTCTAGTCCGCAGAACTCTTGTGTCAGCAGGAACTATCCGCAGAAACCACTTCAGTAGAAATCCATCAGTAGTATCTTCAAGAATTCCCAACAAATGTCTTATAGCCAAGGCATCAAATGAGGTACTTTCCGAAACCAAATACTTTAGTGATGAAAATCAATCATTAGATGAAAAAGACCTAGAAAATGAATATAATAGATTATGCAAATTAGGTCAAAAGGTTATAGCTAAAAATAAGTCACTAGAACATATTAATAGTCGATTAGAAAATGAAGTACTCGAATTAAAAACTAAACTACAACATTTGGAAAAAGAAAAAGAAGTTTCTATAGAATGTAAAACATGTTTAGAAGTCAAAAATGAAAACAAAAAACTTAAAGATGAAAATTTCAAACTTGACAAGTTTAAAAATAGTGGTAACTCACTTAAGAAAATAATAAGTGTTCTACAAACTTCGGGAGATAGAACCGGTTTAGGATTCACTTCAATTAATATTTCAACTAGCGAAAATAAAAATGTAAAGTTTGAATGTGAATCTAGTACACAAAAACCATTAGAGTTAAACCCTAAGTATATAATTATAAAAGATAGAAAAATACCTATTGCAAGTGATGAGGATGTAAAAAGTTTTTATAAATCATCATTAAAAGCCGAAACCGGATTTTCTAAACCAAAATTAAGATCTAAAACTCCACCTCCAAATAGACCAAATAATCCTCATCTTCGGTCTAAAACCCCTCAAGATAGGAGAAATCAAGGTAGACAAAACTTTTCTAATAATAGTCACCCAATGTGGAATTATCCACATCAACCAAGCTTTAACCCATGGGGAATACTTCCACCATACATGCATCCTAGTCAAGTGCAAACCATGTTTGGTTAAAACAACTTTGGACCAATGAGACCATGGGAACCAAGTGGCTAAGTTGTCACTGTTTGAAAGTATTGGAATCTCATCTACAAATGACTTCTATAAGTCAACATGGAAACTTGAAGTGTTTGAAGAAAATTTATTGAAGACTAAAAGGTACGCGTTTCTTTTAAGTTCATCATTAAAATTTATATTCTTAGATTAATAACTAGTTAGATTAATGCTTAGTTATATAGCTAGTAATAGTTACTTACTCACGCATTATGAACCCCTCTTAGTTGGCTTTTCTAGGATTAAAATAAAATTGCTTGTTGTCTAACAAAATAGAAAATGGAAATCTTCTATATCTACTATTAGCAAACTCATGGTGATGAAGTGAAATGAGTTAAGTGGATTAATCGTTAATATAGAAGTAGGACTAGATCTCTAGCGTAAGAAAACTATGGATGAAACAAGCTCTCGTAGACTATGGCATTAAGTTAGATAAGTGTGCGATAACAAAGGAGCCATAGAATTAAGTAAGAATCCCGTTCAACACTCTAGGATTAAACATATAGAAATACGTCACCAGTTCCTTCGTGATAATGTTCAAAAAGGAAATATAACCATGCATAGAAAAAGTTGCATCGGAAGAAAATGTTGCGGACATATTTATTGAACCCCTTAAGCGTGAATTATTTAACCACTTGCGTTTAGGATTAGGAATGATGGAGCAAATTGATTGAATTCTTAAGAATGCTTAAAACTTTTTGAAATATCAAGGTTCCGGAAAAAAATTTTGTGTCAGATGGGCGGACCCTTAAAATTATAAGGGCGGCCCCCTTAAACATTAAGGGGACCGGCCTTATTTAAGGGGGCCGGCCATCTGTGCTTGAAAGTTTCAGTTTTCTTTTCTTTCCCTCTCAATCTGAGTCTAGGATTCTATTTTGCACTAAACCAAGAATTGGGATATTTTGCTTTTGCATAAACATACTCATAAGAAAAACCCCAATTCACTTTTGAAAATCATTCTTACATTTAGGAAAACTCATTGTTGAATAATGATAAAAACGTTTTTATTCTAATCATGCATAATAGTCTCACTCTCGTTATTTATATATATATAATCCAATATATACATATATATAACACTTAGAAGTGAGCAAAGCTAAATCAAGGAGGTCAAAGATTGTTTCTTAGGAAAATTTGTTTTCTTTTTATAGGAGTCGAAACGATCTTAACTTCACTTTTGTTTATTATAGGCATACACTAGAACAAGGTCAAGAATTACATTATCACATTTGCTCCATCACTAGTTTATCACTCACTAGTTGCCTTTGGCCTTACACTAAGATATTTGTTTTAGGTAGAATGACTTGCTTATTTGCTTTATTGCTTTATTGGTTTTGCATGCATGCTTAGTTGTGATTATATTACATGCTAATTTGCCTACCTATATACTTTTCATGCATACTTCATTAAGATAATACATGCATAGTTGCCTAAAAAGATGGACTTGCCTAAAATCAAACCTCATAACCTTTACTCATCTCAACCTCAAATATCATCTCCTAGTGCACCTAATGCACCATCTAAAACACCCTCCTACCAAGAAATTCCTTCCATGAACATCGCTCATTTACTCTCACTAATCACACCACTTGATACTCATCACCCTATTTTGATTCTCCACTTTCCCAAATACAAAAATACATCTTGTCTAGCCAATCCAACACCAAATTCCTTCTATATCTCCAACCATACACACAACCCTCAAGCTCACTCAAACGAACTCTTTCTCAACCCTCATAATGGTCAAGCATCCACCTAAGCTCCCAACTACATACCTACATTTCATCTATCTCCTCCAAACAATCCTTTTATTGAAAAATCTCAACCTCCAAACAATATCAATATTACACCTCACTCTCTTTTTCACCAACATTACAAAATTCCTTCATCATCATCCTCCTTGGAAACCTTGAAGTTTCGTGAAGAACTTGACCAACTCTTTGATCTTCGTGATCTCAATACTATGCACCTTGCACAACGCAATTTGCATCACACACCTTCCTCTCCATACTCAAATTGCTTACTTCACTCATCCTTACACAATTACTCCATCCACATTTGTTTCCATCCTTACACCCAAAAATACACTTTCATCTCACCCATACAATTCATATGAAGAGCATGCTCAATCTCAAAACTACCAATCCACCATCCAAAACATCCTCTACTTCCATACCTTCATCCTCATCCATATATATCTCCACCACCAAGAGTATCACCACCACCTCCTACCAACACACTTGCTATTCCCATGTTACATGACCAATCATCCATAACAACCACACTCCACCATCATCACCTTCCTCCGAACATAAAAAGTTCGTTGAAGAGCTCTAAGAAGCTCATGAGCTAAGTGCTCTTCTTGTCATGTATCTTGCTCAACGCAACTTGGACCAACCACCTTCATCACCCTACTCAAATTGTCTCCCTCACTCTCTCCACTTAGAGCAAGTTGAGCAACATATACACTTTTGTCCTTGTTGCATTTACCTTCAAAAACAAACCATTCTCTTGTATTGAGTATCTCCTCACTAGGTCTTTTCCAACACCCTCACTAACACAAGAATCCGACCCTCAAACAAACCCTTCCGCTCCAAACTCACCACCACCAAACACTCCATATCCCTCACCAATCAACCCACCAAACTTCAATCCCATCCCATGGAGCTTACTTGAAGCCCATGGTGATACTTGTTTTTGTTGCATCCATAACCAAACCATCATCTTTGGCCTAAGAGATGAGTTACAATATATGTTTTCATATATTGAGAATTTGTTCCATCAACAACCACCAAAATATCCAAACTATCCAAACACCATTGCCACAAAAATCTATCTCCACTAAATCCAACTACCATGCTTCCCATCTTCAAATAGAATCCCCACAAACCTTTTGTGTTCCAAGCAAGTCCAAGAGACCTCAAGTTGGCAACTTAGTATTATCTAGTGTTTTGCTAGAAAAGCATATATATATGCTTATGTATTAATGATTATGTTTTCAACATAATCTATTTAAATGGTTCTATTAATGAATGCTTCTTATTAAATGCACTCTTATTAGTTCTCTTATATTTGTTCTATGCATCATATATATATTGCTTGTGATCTAAATATTTTTGCAAGCATTCCATATCTAGATTTTTTTTATGACCTCAAAACGAGGGGGAGTATACGTCAAGGGGGAGCACTACATTCGTCGGGATATCCTTTTTGATGCTAACAAAAAGGGGGAGAAGTGATATAAACTCATACTAAAAACTTGTCTATATATTAATTTTTAGTTTAATGAGTTTAGATTTTGTAATTATTAAAAAGGGGGAGATTGTTGACATAAATAATGTATAAAAAAGTTATTAATATTTTTCGATATCCCTAAGTTTTGACGATCACAAAATGAAAAAAAAAATTAAACGCAAAATTAATACGTAAACAAGTATTTAGCAACTAATATCATTTCATCCAACAAAATCACTTAAGGTATGAATAAACAAGTGACTAATACATTTTATGATCAAAGGGATTTTTATTTAAATATTCAAAGCTTATAAAATTATATAAACTCTTTATATATCTTTGAAAAAAAATTTGGTAATAAAGGAAAATGTTTAATTCATAATAAATATATGAATTCAAATTTTTAACCAAAATCAGTTAGTTTTTCACCAAATAAACTTTCCCCAGTAAAAGACAAAAAATCTAGCCGTTACAGGAGGGCGACCCCTTTAATTATAAGGGGCGGCCCCCTTAATATTAAGGGGGCCGGCCACCATTTAAGGGGGCCGACACGCTCCTGTTGTCAGATTTGATTCCCTATAAATACAGGCTTAATCCTGGTATTTTTCCCCACCTTTTGCACGAAAATTTTCAGATCCAATTCTCTCTAAACATCCTTCTAAAACCCTTTGATCATAAGATTATTAATCCTTGTTTCAAGTGATCCAATCTTTTCATTCCCTCATCACTCTAAGTGCAAAAGAAGAATACTCCTTCAACAATCAAGTTAAGAAGTATTGTACATTTGTATATATTGTCTAGTCGTTGTGTATATTACTTGTAAAGGTGTAGAAGGCTTGTAATTAGATAGATCTAGGTGTGTTAGTTGTGAGTAGAAGTAGTGAAGAAGAAGTAGAGTTGTGAAGTAGTGAAGTAGTGAAGTAGTGAAGGTGTGTAGTAGTTGTGGAGTGTACAAGTTGTGTAGAATTCGTGCTAAATTGTGTAGTGGTGTGAGATTGGTTCTAGCTACAATTAGAACCCGACATTTAGCTTAGTGTCGTTAATTGGTGTAAGCAAAAGTTGTGTAAGGTTTTCTCCGCCATAAGGGAGCTTGTTGACATAGTGAAGAAAACTC
>LBNU01004293.1:5000-17798 GCA_014162995.1 Artemisia annua | reverse complement strand
CCCCCCCCCCCCCTTCTAGTTTTTCACAGTGACTGTATCCAAATCACGGCCACCAAATCGCCACCATCACCATCATCAGTCCACCATTAAACCCCCACCCTCGCGACCATCACTCTGCCACCAAACCCCCAACCCCGCCACCATCAGTCCACCACTAAACACTCACCCCCGCCACCATCAGTCCGCAACCAAACCTTCACTCCCACCACATCATGCCGACAGATCTGGTTGTTTTCTTGGTAGGGAGCAAAAAAAATCATACCATTTATTATTTAGAATTGTTGAGGGTGAGCGGGCTGGTAAGTTAGGTAAGGTATGGCCGGATTCGTCATGGGTGGCCGGATTCCATCGTTGGTGATCTGTGGCAGAGGAGAGAGAGAGTGAGAGTGTGTGACTATGTGTGAGATATGTATGAGAGAGTATTGTTTTGTGTGTATTTATGTGTGACAAAAGAAAAAAGAAAAAAAGAACTGTAAAGACTATATTACCCTCGTGTGCAAGTCACATGAGAGGTGTTTAACGGTCAAAGGGGACGCCGTTTGGTCAAGGGACTATGAGTGTTTAGGGTTTCAGAGTTAGGGACTATCTATGCAAAAAATAGTCAAAGGACCAAGAGTGAAAGTCAACGCAAACTACAGGGACCATCTTTGTAGTTTACTCCTTAAATTAAAAAGCAAAGCTTTAAAGTGGTTGTCATTTTTTGGAACACTAATTCAATTTGAGTTAATTCTAGTTTTAAAAAAAGATAGCAAAATGGCTTTTTTGTGTGGATAGGAGGTAGCAAAATGGTGAAAGTGTGCATTAAATTAGTCATTAGATTGATCATGTGTTTCAGTTTGATGATGAAAGTCTGCGTAAGTATTTTAATCGACGATAATGTGAAAGTTAACCTGTTAAATTTTGAAATGCGTGATGAAAGATGTTTCATTTTGATATTTGATGTTACTGGACTGTAACGAGTTGACTTTGAAGCCGCACAACCTTATTGACACAGGTATATTAGGCTTAAAATTATGGCTTTGAAGTCACATGAGGGGTTTTTTATGGAGGTGGCTGGAAAAATTATGGCTTAAACGCTTCCATATACGAGGTGGTCGGAATTTGATGGAGGTGGCCGGAAAAATTATGGTTTGATTGGTAGTGGTGGGGAGTTTATTAAAGATGAAGAAGGGTAGTTGTGGTGGGCTAGAAAATATAAAATGACGATTATACCCTCATGTGCAAGTCACATGAGGGGTTTTTAACAGTCAAGCTTAACGTTTTCTGGTCAAGGGAATGAGTGTTTAGGGTTTCGGAGTTAGGGACTATCTGTGCAAAAGAAAAAGTCAAAGGACCAAGAGTGAAAGTCAACGCAAACCACAGGGACCATCTTTGTAGTTTACTCTAATTTAAGACTACTACGCAACAGCTTGGAATCAAGAACATAACACACTTTAATTCGAATCAAACAAGTTTACTTTAGTGACAAAAAAGAACACTTATAATTCGAAATACATTATCAAGATCTGGTAGCAAATGCTCTAAATTAAATCTCACTACCAATCAGTGTTGCAAAAATCGGCCGAATTGGCCGATTAATCGGCGATTAATCGGTAATCGGCCCAGGACCTTGGAGAGAATTCCACGGAAATCGGCCGATTAATCGGCCGAGTCAAGAAAATCGGCCGATTAATCGGTAAAAAATCGATCGCTAATCGGCCCCGGACCGCCTCAGTACCGATTCACGATTTTTGCAACATTGCTACCAATATCCGAGCAAATTCCCGCTTCAACCCACACCAATATCCGTCACACTCGCCGTCACGCGTCACCTGTAGATGCTAAAAAAAACATAGGTCGTTGCAAATAGGGTCCTTGGTGGCTGAAGGAGAGGTTGAGAGTGGTGACTGTATCCAAATCACCACCACCAAATCGCCACCATCACCATCATCAGTCCACCACTAAACCCCCACCCTCGCGACCATCACTCCGCCACCAAACCCCCAACCCCGCCACCATCAGTCCACCACTAAACGCTCACCCCCGCCACCATCAGTCCGCAACCAAACCTTCACTCCCACCGCATCATGCCGACAGATCTGGTTGTTTTCTTGGTAGGGAGCAAAAAAAATCATACCATTTATTATTTAGATTTGCTGAGGGGTGAGCGGGCTGGTAAGTTAGGTAAGGTATGGCCGGATTCGTCATGGGTAGCCGGATTCCATCATTGGTGATCTGTGGCAGAGGAGAGAGAGAGTGAGAGTGTGTGACTATGTGTGAGATATGTATGAGAGAGTAATTGTTTTGTGTGTATTTATGTGTGACAAAAGAAAAAGAAAAAAGAAAAAAAGAATTGTAAAAGACTATATTACCCTCGTGTGCAAGTCACATGAGAGGTGTTTAACGGTCAAAGGGGACGCCGTATGGTCAAGGGACTATGAATGTTCAGGGTTTCAGAGTTAGGGACTATCTATGCAAAAAAAAAGTCAAAGGATCAAGAGTGAAAGTCAACGCAAACCACAGGGACCATCCTTGGTGTTTACTCTTTCTATTTCGTGTATAGTAGTTAGAATAGAGTCCATGTGAAAGGTCACCGCAATATTGCAATATTGATTAATGAAGAAGACTTAACACATAAGTCAACTTAGAGGTCTTTTTCTCAACTATTAGATCTTATAAAAATTTATTCATAACTATCTTTTTCATATTAGCTTTCGATGAGATTTATCAGATGATAAGCAACAAATAGGAAACTGACAATAACTATCCAAGACCGAATTGCAGTGTGTTTAATATGTGAGAAATGTGTCTTAATTATTAAAGAAGAGGACGAGGGTATATTAGGCATTTCAGTTTGACAAAGGACGATTTTGGACCCAAGGTTTTCTCACAATAATGTCGTCACTATTTTTCGAGCCATGCGAACGAAACATGCAATTTGGCCAAACTACAAGGACGATTACTCTATTATGTTATGTAATCCTACAGCTGACTAAGATAAGAAAAAAAATGATGTACAAAGACTCGAAAACAATGAAATTAATCAATCCAAAGCACTACTTCGAGTGTCTTACCCAATGCGTGTAGGCATTCCGGACAATTTGAATGTGAGACGCAAGAGGCAAAACGAATGATCAGATCGGATCAATTTCAGCGCACCTCAAACTATAAAAATGAGCTCATTTAGCTTTAAAGGTAGAAACTATAGCATCAATAACATGTTTGACTCGTTGACATGGGTCTAATTCTTGATATAATAATGTGCTAAGTATTTAAATAAAAAATAAAAATAAAATAAAATAAAATAAAATAAAATAAAAAATGAAATGGGTTGAACGAGTTAAAAAGATCAGAGACAGACAATACAAAATCTAAACAGAAACTTTTAGAGAGAATGCCTGAGAAACACATATATACAAAGGACAGTGATTTATAGCACAACCATCATTTGTATGCCAATAAATAAACAATGTATAAAAGTTGGTACAATAATGCTAATTTTGTTTCTAGCCAAGTGCAACTAAACATTACTCACTGAGTGACCCAAAATGATTGAATGACCCTATACTCAGTCAGTCACTCTATTGTGCATCGGCTCAAGTCAAACTGTCTTAGCTTTTTCCCTTTTTACTTCCCTTGCAATCACATCCAAATCTACCCTCCCAATAACTCAAGCTAAAACCTCACTTTTGAAACCCACCATACATATTTAAAACACAAAAACCGAAATAAAAAAGAAGGGAAAAAAAAAAAAAAAAAAAAAAAAAAAAAAAAAAAAAAAAAAAAAAAAAAAAAAAAAAAAAAAAAAAAAAAAAAAAAAAAAAAAAAAAAAAAAAAAAAAAACTGTCATTTGGTGCAAGCCAAATTCTTGGCGAGAGCACCCACCGGTGCAGTGGCTTGGCTTGGCGAGCATGCCATGTCAACTTGGCGAGAGTGCCAAGTGACTGCACCCCATGCTCTAAACGGGATTATATATTCTTTTCAGATAGTTTTAATTAACAAATGATACACTTCAACATTCTTGCACAAGTGATGTTCAAAAAAAAAAAAAAAAAAAAAAAAAAAAAAAAAAAAAAAAAAGAAAAAAACATTCTTGCACAAGTTAAGTCGTGCCAATCTTCTGGATTATTAACGATAACTGACATCTTTCCTGATACATTTCTTTTTATTTTACTTTGCATATCTATCAATTAAACAATATTCAGTAGTCAGCCTTCCTTTTTAAGAAATATAAGATTTGTATATAACCTTGATAAACATAGAGTGACACACATATAACTCGACCACAATGTTCTAATCCTACATAATGAAATGAACAAGATGTAAAGACACAGATCATGTAGTGGACCACATGTTTGTTTCAGTGATGATATAAAACCAGCTCACTTAAAAAACATTGATAGCAACCTAACCCGACCTATACCACGTGTTCTGATCTGTTTAGCAACCTACGTGAGGTGTCTGCTTTGCCAGATCAGTTGACAGGAATTACGATTATTTTAAATAATAACTAATGGTCATGAACCTAGTGCTAGTAACAGGAATGCTCACGAGGCAAGCTAGTTTCTATTTAAATACTAATAAACATAACATACAACAGGAGGAACAAAAACTCTAAAGTTACAACGATGTACCATTTACGTTAGTACGGGATGTTTGTCTAGCCTGAATGACCCTATCGAGTGTCTCATCAGGTACCGTGATGCCACTCGTTTCCAGGTCTGCAACAATTGCAATAGCTGCATCAAGTTCTCCAAGATCAAGGCATAAGCTGATAACCTCATCGTATAAAGGACTGCAAAATATATATTAGAGGGAAATATTAGAGATGACAACTTCGATCACTGATAAATGCAGTGATTCCAATGGTAATAAAAAAAAAAAAAAAAAANGAGTCTCAGCGTACCTCCCAAAAACATAACCGAGGCTATGTGTTGTTCCTAAAATATCTAAGAAGGCCGAAGGATATGGAGCTCGTATTGCTGCACGCAGAATTATGGCACAGTCCCCAATGGTTGGTCTTCCACCCAAGTCTATTACCTGAAACAATTGTTTATTTAGATCAGCAAATGCATATACATCAGAAATTTTTAAAACTGCGTGACAGCGTGAGGGAAAAAAAATTAAGAACAGAAAAGACAATGATATGGGCTAATTGCATACAAAGGTTGGTAAATGATGACATGGCAACTGGAAACCCAATTTATCTTAGGTAATTACGTTGAATAAAAAATAAATAAACTTCTGACTAAAATAAGTTGGTAAATTTTTTACTCAATTAGCCCCAATGATATCAACGGAAACAAACTAATAGACTGGCGTCTAGCAGGAGAACTGAAAGCTTACTTTTCGCATTAGCTTCACAGCCATTTCAACTTCCCATTCTTGTGACCAACGTCTAGGGGGGGTATTTCTTATCTCCATTTCCCATGTCCAACCCCAAGCATCAGCAATTGTGTACATATCTGATGTATCAAATATCTTCCTATCACGCAACTCCTTTAATGCATCCAGTATATCCAATGGAAGCCACTCTTCATCATCATCATTCTGCAATTAGAAGGAAGAGAATAATGAACTTCAGATTATATATCCAATTAAACCAGGTAAATTTAGCGCGGGTCAAGAGTGATCACCTCAGGATGGGTTGACCCGTAAACCATACTTTATCCATATTCTTTATTAAAAAATATATATATGTCTTATACTCTAATTAACATTTTAAAACAATAATATTACAATTATCGAGATCTTAAAAAACAATTTAGAAGGTTGTATGCATTAAATAGACTCTGGACCACTTCAACCCGTTCCCCTTACCTAGATTTTTTAAGCTGGCCCGTTTCAGAGAAAAGACTACCAGAATCAACCCAAATTTATAAGTAAATGAGCCGAAACTGCTTCCTCTAAAAAAAACCAAAAGAAAGTTTTTTAAAAGTAAACTGTACTATTCTTACCTCCATTGCAGCAATTCGGGCCAGCCTTTTCACAGACTTTTTTGACTTGACTGGGGCATTATCATCTTTAAATAGTTGAACCCCAATCATTTGAAGGGGATTTGCAGCCGTTTCCTTATCCTTAACCGCTTCTGTATCACCAGCTTGGATCTCAGTTTGTTCCGCTACCTCCTCTTTGTCTGCTTCATCATCATCACCCTGTTTACCCGAATCCTCGGCAGCATCAGTATTATCATCAGAGACATTTGTAGCTTCTACTTCAATATCCGTTGACCTTTGAAGTTCAGGTTCTAAGCATTCTCCAAGAAATCGTTGCCTCCAAAATTCAGTGTTACCTTCTTCTAACCTGACTCGGGCTATTAATGCTTCCACCTCCTCATCAATCTGGTGCAAAAAAAGAATCCATATAATGGATGGTGTTTCCAATATGAATGATATACAGAAAGCTGGTTAGCCAGGTTGGGCAACATGTCAAGACACTTAATTGTACAGGTTAAAATGGATCAGGTTGGGTTGACCAAAAACACTTTCCATGCATAAAAGATATTCTTGTATATATAATTAGTGTGTTAAATATGATCACAAATTATATTATTTCCATAATAATCTCTTCTGTTAATGAAATGATTTAGAATATTTTATGCATCAGAAGAGAAGAATGGGCCACTTTCGACCCTAGTGACCCTTTCATTTTGAGTTCAATTTTGTCTAGTTTAGTGTAAAATATTTTAATTTTAACAATATAACATCTTTTAATTAGAACCATTATAAATAGAACCTAACCTGAACCGACCTGAACCATTTCGTCCCATATAAAAATTTACCCGCTTTGACCTAAACCCATTTTGAGCCATTAACCAACCAGCCTGACCATCCCTTTTGCCACCCTCACAATATACCTCTTCTTCTTGCTCTTGCACAGGAGGAACCCATAGGGGCTTATTTCTTGATCGATTTATTCTTCTAGCCTTCTGAACACGCTGGTAAAGCACACTCCGAGTTCCATCAGTAGGCAGACCTTGTGCTTCAAGTTCCTCCATTAGCTCAGGTACAAGCATCTTACTAGCAGCCTTAGGTTTTAATGCATTTTTGTTTGGGCGTTTAAGAACATGAAATAGCCACTCCACAACTCGGACATAATCAGTTTCTGTAGCATCTCCTAATAGTGATGGGCCTCTTCTTCGTAAAGCCCGCAGTACTTTTCTGTGGTATCTTCTCCAAGTCTCAAGACATTGTTGTCTGAATGAGGTCTCTAAGGGATTTTTATATACAAATCCTGCGACATCAGGATCCAGCGACATCTTTCCTTCTCGTGGGACCCATCTCTTTCGTTCACCTGTAAGCCCACCTTCTTCAATGTATCTGGTTGATGTAGAAGGTTAGATTGTAATGGGACTAATAAAAAAAGATACTACTATGAATTATGGAAGCTCGAGCATTTAAAGGCCAGCAAAAGGAAAGTAAAAATGTGAAACAGTATTGCCATTTGCATCACCAAATTAGAGAATATTGCTAGAAGCTCGATTCGTAGTTACACACCTAGCAATGTAATCAATTTCGTATCCAACATCAGCTTCTGTTTGCATTGGTTCAATCCATGAGCTAACCATAGTTCGATACTTTTGACTGAGTATCATTGCTCTGGCTGGGATAGGCATGTTTTCTTTAGCCATAGCTTCTAAAGCTTCCAGCAGATCAACAATTCTTCCTGGTTTAACCATTCAAAACCAAAACTTAAGATCCATTATTCAATGTTGGAAAATGAGCAACTTAATGATTTGAAGTCATTTAATCTAAATCGACAGTGGATGAAGTTGCACCTTCTCTACATAGAGCTCGAAGATATAGAGAAAGAGGATCTCCATGATTTCCTTCATTGTATAGAACCTTAATACCACCCTCAATTCTAATAAGGGCTCGAAAATGTCGGATAGCTTCTCTGATTGAACAGTATTTGGTAAAACATTCCACCAATAGCCTGAAATGATTAAAAGGGGTGAAGTTATATACCTTTAATTTTAAGTAATAAATCGTACCAGGGAGAATTGAAACAGTAACAAGATAAACGGAAGACCAATTTAGTTTTGACTACCCTATGAATCGTATTCACAATCTTCAATGAAAACGATAATGATATAGTAAAGGAGAAAAATATGACTTACGCATAGGTTTTCACATTAGGTTGTACACGCTTGTAATCTTCAACCATCATGCCAAGTAGGTGGGCAACATCTTGTACCCTATATGTTCACAGCATTTCCAAAAAGAGCATTACATATCAAATAATGAAGAGAATAACAAACTATAAGAAGCTCATTTTGACTTACTTAGTCTCGATTTTCATTTACAAATCTTTATAAATCTATGCATAGAAAAAAAGTTTTTTAAGATGAAAATGTTACAGATGGATTGGTAACGTGGTAAGACACGACAACTTTATAACCCCTAATAAGGATTATCATACTCGATATGCTAACAAGCCTTTATACAAAATCAAAAGGTTATATCATCGGTGAAGGATAGTATTTCTTTTCAAACAAGTGTGCAGGAAGACATGTTTATATCAGTTCATGCTTACGTCAGTTTGTGTCTCTATATGCACCTATCTTAGTACAGGTATGTAACAGAGAGATGAATAAATGAATGCTTATTAAGACCTTAGAAAGACAGAAAACTATGACTCTGTATACGGTTAAACTGTGTTGACTTACTGAAAATTACCTGTCCTGGGACTCTGCCCTTGTATAAGCTTGGATCAACCAGTTATATGTGTCTGTGTCGGGTTTCATATACTCTGTGATCCAAAAATAAAAGGATCATGCATTTAATTAATGTATCTGAGTATCCAATAAGGTAAGACACATAAAACGTCATACTTAAATAAAAATTTTGAGCCACTCTTTGGCTTTAATGCGTGCCAGATCTACTTTCATTGTGCACTTAACTCATACCTTAATATTAATTCTTAAAGATGCATGAAAAAAATACATAAAAATTTCAGCAATTAAGATTTCAAATACCTTGCCCATAAATCATGTTCTCAAAAGTCGCAAAAGCAACTTCAGGTATTCCACAGGTTGCCTGCAGCACAGAAAACAGGTCAGAAATTATTTGTACATAGAAGACGCATCTACAAAGTCCCCAAACTATGCTATCTTAAGTAGCAGTGAAACAAGCAGGAGGCAACTAGCATTTTTCATCCTTCAAAGAAACAGATAATCAGAACTAACTTGCCTGGCAACTAAGGAGACAATTGAAGTGATAAGTGGTAGCCATTCTCCCAGCTTCCTCCATCTTATAAGCTATGGTCAATGCATTTGAATGATCGCCAGCTTTACAATCTTCTTCAATCAGAAGATCATATATCTCATCAGTAGCTCTGAGCCTACTCTCAGCACCTTTTAGAAACACTTTGTTGGCATCAGCCAAGTGGTTGCTTCTGATAAGTTCCTCTGGTCACAAACAACAATTAGCTAACATTAAAGGGTAAGAACATTTCAGTCAAAATTAGATTTTTTAAATGGCAGCATGAATTTGAGGTGCAAAAGATACCAATAAGAACTAGCCAAGCATGACGGATATCGTAGTTCAGTTTCTCCATTGCTGCAAGGATCTCTAAACCTCTATTAGCATACCCTTTTGAACCAAATAAACGAACCAACGCCGTGAAGGTTTCAGGTAGAGGGCAAAGGCCTTCACTTAGTTCCCTCCTCAATGCGTTCATCTGCATTTCACAAGTTAATGTGAAGACAATGAGAACTTATAAATCTATTATAATAAAAACAATAGTACCATGTAGAGTTGGGAAAATGGGTGGGTGGTCAAGTTGGATAACGGGTCAAAACAGGTAATCCACTAATCCTTATACAGGCTGAATTGTGTCAAGTTGAACGTATGGTAAAAAAAATGATTTTAAGTGAGCAAACAGTGTTATAATTACACATACTATATTATTCTGATACCAATGTAATATTTGAATATAACGATTGAGAAGGTTTCAGGCATTAAGAAATATATACTCTGGGCGACTTTCAGCAGGATTACCTATTCCAATCAACCCGTTTATAAGTAAATATGTTGAGAATTGGCACCTCAAGTACTAGATAGTTGAGGAGCTACCTTCAGATTAATAACCTAAGACTTGGTGTACACATTCACCAGAACATAGCAACTAAGTTAATTTGTTTCAAAGACGAGTTAAATCATATAACGGGTTCAAAAAGGTTCAACCCTCAGCTAACTTCTGATGCATTGAAAAATCTGTGGACCCTTACATGCACACTCAAAAGATGTGTTCTTGACTATTATGTTGCAGAAACAGTCTATGAAACTATGAACTATCATTAAGAGAGACTTAGATAGTTAGAAATGCCCCCAAACTGTGCCCAACATAATGAATATATAAGAAGCAGTAATATCACCATCCTGAAGCCTAAATAAATCGGGGTTCAAAACAACTGGATTATTTTGAACATCTTAATCTGAATTTACCACTTGACATCTCGATTGATGACATTGAACATATCATTAGAAAAACTGGTGCAAACGCCTATCGGTCTATCAGTATATCAACAATATGATTATCAAACATAGATAGCTAGAAGCCATAATAACTTATGAAAGTGAAATTCTTCAAGAAACACTTTAGGGGCTGTTTGGTTCAAGTAAATGAGGGGGATTTCAAGGAATTTGAAATTAAAATGCCTTGAAGTTTGTGTTTGGTATGTTAAATGGAGATAATTAAAATTCCAAAAAGTGGCAAAAGAAGGGAAATGAGATTGCTTCAAACAAGTGGGTATTTTCAATTTACTTGAGAACGTGGGGCCACAATAGAGCAATATACCCTTTTATATGTTAAATTTAATTTTAATACTGGGGCCACACTTGCTAGAAAGGACAACAAACACACAACATTACAAAGTTAGCGTGGGGCCACACTAGACCAAACATAAATAAATAAACTTTAAAATACTGTGAATTTCTCCTAACCAAACATGTGCCAATATTTTAAAGTTTGGAATTTTAATATCTCAATATTTGAAGTTGCTCACAATTTAAATTTCTAGAATTTCAACTTCCTGAACCAAACGCCCCCTTATAGAAAAGTTATTGTAAATGACTTAAGGATGGTCCGAATGGTTTGTAGGTGTCCAAATGGCTAGAGTGGCTGAAATCAATAAGATAGCAATTTGCCAAAGAAAGGTAACATAAAATACCAAATTTGCCACTGTCGGGTATCCACTACTTTATGGCTTGTCCAAAGGTAACATAACTGTAGTTGTTGCTAAAAACGAGTATAGTCCTATTCTCTGGGACAAATTTAATGCCCCTTGAATCTTTTTCAGTTTTGTTCAGTTTTAAGAAAATTTCCATTCATATTAATAACTGAATGTATAGTCCTATTTTATTTTATTTTTTTAAAATATCGGGCTTATGTTATCTTCTTAGCAGCGAGAACATGATACCCATTGGTAAAAATTTGGTATTTTATGCTATCTTTAATCACAATTTTCGCTAATAAAACAGCTAAACAGAGAGGGATCCCTATTAAGTCCTAAAGTTATGCCTTTTTGGCTCTGATGTACATGGCCTAATTGGTATCCCCGTGGCCGTTAATATTCACATAGCATGGTTTGAACTCGGCCCTTTTCGGCAATTTTCCCTAATATTAAGGCTTAATTTCCTATATAATAGCAAGATAAACATAAACTACATATTTTATCCATATAGCATATCATGCGAAGTATGAATAACAGTAACATACTTAGATTTTGCTACCAAATGAAAGTACATTCCTATGGTTAGTAACAACATTAAACAGTTATTGCAAAAACGACACAAAACTAACAATTATCGTACTAAAATCACAACGAATGAATGAACACTTACTAACCAAAGGTATACAGCTTATCAGTTATCAATAAGGGGTGTTAGTTTAAGCTTATTTGTGCGAATTGGTGGCTTATTTAACTTTTGAAAAGCTATTGCACTTATCAACTTACAGAAGCCATGAGCTCAATTTGACAAGCTCATAACCCTTACAATTTGTGCTTATTAGCTTCTCAAAAGTTTAATAAGACCAAAAGCTGCATAATTAAGCTTAAACAAACACCCCATTAGTAACATACTTGCACTTTGTTAGCAAATGAAAGGTGCATTGCTATTCCACCAGTTTTAACCAACTAAACCTACAAAAACACGCCGAACAAAACAAATCAATAACAACAAGTAAGCCACACTAAAGTTAAGCCATTTTGGCTCTGATGTACGTGGCCTAACTGGTATCCCCATGGCCATTAACATCCACCTAGCAAGGTTTGAACTCAGCCCTTTTCGGCAATTATCCCTAACATTACGGCTCAATTTCCTATAACACCAAGAGGGTACATTCGTATAGTTGGCAAACAACATAAACCATACTCATACATAGCAAAACCGCAACGAACGAATAACACTTACAGCTCCTTCATGATCTCCATTAAGCGTATTAGAAACAACCAAAGCATGAAAAGACCTTGGACCCGGACTAATACCAGCAGCAATCATGTCATAAATAACCTCGGAAACACCCGAAACATCGCGAGACCGAGCACGGTCCATTAAATCCTCCATAAACAACAACCTTAAACCCTTTTCAGTGGTGGTTGCAGAGTCATCTTCTTTTTGGGAGTGTTGGGTCTGTTTCTTTCTTCCTCTTGTGTTTACTGCTGATGCACGGATAATGTAGGAAGATTTTGTTTTTGGGTTTTTAAGGTTGTTGGGTTTGATGAAATGTAAAGGGATTTGTGGGTATGATAGGAGGTTTGACATGGTGGGTTTGATTGTGTGGAATTGAGGTTTGGGGTTTATGAACAGGGCATGT
>LBNU01004292.1:0-34034 GCA_014162995.1 Artemisia annua | reverse complement strand
AACTAAGGGCTATACTGGGTCTGCTCCAATGTGTACTTGATGCAAGATGCATCACAATGGGCCTTGTTTTGCAAAATGTGGGAAGTGTCAGAGAACTGGTCACAAGACTCAGGACTGCAGGGCTACTGGCGCTAACTTGCAACCCGTGGCTGTGGTGTGCCACGGATGTGGTGAAAAGGGGCACTACAGGAACCGATGTCCGAACCAGGCAGCCAACCAGGCCAACAATGCTCGTGGAAGGGCTTATGTGATGGAGAAAGGGGATGCTCAGGAAGACCCAGAAGTAGTCACGGGTACGTTCCTACTTAACAACTATCCTGCAAAAATTTTATTTGATTCTGGAGCTGATAGGAGTTTCGTATCTATTTCCTTTGTTTCCTTGCTTAATATACACCCGACCAAACTACACACCACTTACGAAATCGAACTAGCCAATGGGGAACTAGTAAGCACTAACACCGTAATCCAAGGTTGCACCTTGCTCCTACTTGATGAACCTTTCGACATAGATCTTATGCCTATTAAGCTTGGTAGCTTCGATGTTGTCATTGGTATGGATTGGCTATCCAAGAACCGTGCTAGAATCATCTGCGACGAGAAACTCGTCCACATACCGTTTCAAGGTAGATTTCTGATCATTCGTGGTGAACGAAGTAAGACCCGATTCAGTATCATATCATATGTCAAGACTATCAAGTACATCGACAGAGGTTGTCACGCCTTTTTAGCGCAAGTAACAGAAAAGAAGTCGGAAGAAAAGCGACTTGGGGATAGATGCTCAGGAAGACCCAGAAGTAGTCACGGGTACGTTCCTACTTAACAACTATCCTGCTAAAATTTTATTTGATTCTGGAGCTGATAGGAGTTTCGTATCTATTTCCTTTGCTTCCTTGCTTAATATACACCCGACCAAACTACACACCACTTACGAAATCGAATTAGCCAATGGGGAACTAGTAAGCACTACCACCGTAATCCAAGGTTGCACCTTGCTCCTACTTGATGAACCTTTCGACATAGATCTTATGCCTATTAAGCTTGGTAGCTTCGATGTTGTCGTCGGTATGGATTGGCTATCCAAGAACCGTGCTAGAATCATCTGCGACGAGAAACTCGTCCACATTCTGTTTCAAGGTAGATTTCTGATCATTCGTGGTGAACGAAGTAAGACCCGATTCAGTATCATATCATATGTCAAGACTATCAAGTACATCGACAGAGGTTGTCACGCCTTTTTGGCGCAAGTAACAGAAAAGAAGTCGGAAGAAAAGCGACTTGAGGATGTGCCGGTAGTAAAGGACTTTCCTGAAGTCTTTCCTGAAGAACTACCCGGCTTCCACCAAACCGGCAAGTCGAATTTCAGATTGAGTTAATACCAGGAGCAGCACCGGTGGCTCGAGCACCATATCGGCTGGCACCACCCGAAATGAAAGAGCTATCCGAACAATTGCAAGAATTGTCGGATAAAGGATTCATCCGTCCGAGTTCTTCGCCTTAGGGAGCTCCAGTGTTGTTTGTTAAGAAGAAAGATGGATCTTTTGGATTTGTATTGATTATCGCGAGTTGAACAAACTTACGGTGAAGAATCGATATCCATTGCCTAGAATCGACGACCTGTTTGATCAACTACAAGGATCGAGTGTCTACTCGAAAATTGATCTAAGATCAGGCTACCATCAACTAAGGGTTAGGGAAGAAGATATTCATAAGACCGCTTTCAGGACGCGGTACGGTCACTATGAATTCCAAGTAATGCCGTTCGGTCTGACTAACGCGCCAGCTGTGTTTATGGACCTGATGAACCGAGTGTGCAAACCTTATTTGGACAATTTCGTGATTGTGTATCATCGATGATATACTCATATATTCCCGCAGCAAGGAAGAACATGCGGAACACTTAACCAATATCCTCGAACTACTCAAGAAAGAACAATTGTACGCCAAATTTTCCAAGTGTGACTTTTGGATAGAGAAAGTACAATTTCTTGGGCATGTAATCGACAGCAAGGGTATTCATGTGGACCCTGCAAAGATAGAAGTTGTTAAAAATTGGGCGTCTCCTACAAATCCTACGGAGATACGACAATTTCTAGGTCTTGCTGGGTACTATCGGAGATTCATCGAGGGTTTTTCCAAGATTGCTAAACCTTTGACAGAACTGACACAAAGAAGAAGAAGTTTGATTGGGGAAAAGAACAAGAGTCGTCATTTCAACTCTTGAAACAGAAACTTTGTGAAGCCCCAATCCTAGCATTACCAGAAGGAAGTGAAGACTTCGTGGTATATTGCGATGCATCATACCAAGGTTTAGGTGCTGTGTTAATGCAACGGAAGAAAGTTATCGCATATGCTTCCCGACAGCTCAAAAATTGGGGAATTACTTGAGTTCTTTCATTTTGTCAATGGTGACGTATTTTACTGCTCGGGGTGGGAAGCCTGGTTGGATACCAGATAATCTGAATGAAGGTCATCTTGATTACTTCTTTTGGCTTTTGGCTGGGCTTAGCTTCTTGAACATGTTGGTTTATATCATATGTGCTAAGGTTTACAAGTCCAAGGCAGCTTCATGATCAACTTGATGGTGGTACATAATTTGTTTATAATTTCTTTTAATCATTTAAGTCACTGGCGTTTTGAGTCATTGCATTCACTGGCAATGCTCAAACCTAAACATTGTTTATTATACAGAGTCAAGTACACAATTCTGTGCACATTTGATATAGTCAAACTTGATAAGTTATGTTGATAGCATAACTGTATGTATCGAAAACGATGAGTATAGTCATACTCCGTAATTACATTTTCTGTTCATATGAATTAAAGAGTTCTAAACACATATGATTTGATGTCTCCGCGTGCTTGCGACCGGTTTAAGGAAGGTTAAGTATGATCATCACCTTCTTGGTCAGGTTAAGTAGAACATCTCCTTGGTCAAGGGACATTGCAATATGTTGATCAATATATTAGATGACTAAAATAAGGTTTTCTATGTTTTTGATCACTAAAAACGGATGAAGTTTTCCCTAATAGGTTACCGGGGAGGGCGAGTCTTTGACTCAAATTACGTGGCCTAACCGGGACATCCTTGTGCGTTTCCGGCTCTTTCCTGACCACCTATAAATATGTACCTACTGAGCTTTGAACCCATGACCTCTTGTGAGTTGTGAGGAGATGAAGTGTTTTACGACTAGACAATTTGGTGGTGGTTTTTCTGATCACTTATTGAACTCAAAAGAGGTCTTCTATAATGCATGGGGATCTATTGAATGAATTCCATCTAAGAAGTAAAGTAGGTTCGCTGAAGCCCATCTATTACTGTTACAGCCAATTTTTGGATCTATATAGCCCTCTAATGTCTTCCAGTCCTAATGAACCAATTATGCAACAAAACATATTTTTAATCCTAGGTAGTTGTTTTGTTCAAGCGGTTAGAAGTTGATTCAATCATTTGTCCGCATCTCGAGTTTGATCATTCCTAAGTTCTTCACGAGACTAGTCAAATTAACTGAACTTGATGTAACCTCCCAAATATATGGAATTTACATCGTTTTCCCAAGTTCTTCAAGTGGTTAGAAGTTGATTCAATCATTTGTCCGTATCTCGAGTTTGATCATTCCTAAGATTTCCAATTACGAACTATGAATGCGACTTTTCAAGTCATGTGTCAACGCAAACTAACATGAACCATTCGCATAATTTGCTCTATATCTAGATAAATTTAACACAATAGCTGTTTAAATAAAATAAGGAAACTTATGCCTGATATTACGTACTTTATGCGTAGGTTTTGCTAAACGAACCTTTAAGGCTAGTCGGCAAGGCAGTGATGCCTTCACCTTGCAACCAAAACTCACGCGCGATGCCCTTGCCTACTAGCCCATAACACGCGCGAAGCACTACCCCCAAGAGAAGNTATAAATACCCACAAAACCCACTTTTTTTAAACACAATCTCAAATCTTTTACACTCTCAACTTATTACTTCAAATGAATTCCGATACGATTATGTTCACCGACTCAGAATAAGAAAAAGAAATTACAAATCGGAGATTGAATTTTATTGCAAGATCGTTGTCGTTTATTAAAAATACACGAAAAGCAAATCGCCTGGCGATAAAACGCCTTAATCGAGATCATTATGGTTCTCATAACCGTTTAGTCGATGCCTATTTTACTGAGAACCCGTTCTACGATGCACGTACTTTTCGAAAGAGGTTCCGAATGAATCGATCTCTTTTCAACTGGATAGTTCGGGAGGTAACTATCATAATCCATTTTTTAGTGGTAATGTTGATTGTACCAAAAAAGAAGGCATTTCAGCGTTGATGAAGTGCATCTCCGCAATTCGTCAATTGGCATACGGCGAGGTTCCTGATGCTTTAGACGAGTATCTGCAGATGGGTGAGAAAACTTCTCGTCGATGACTTGATCATTTTTGTAAGTCTGATATGGAAATTTTTGGTCCAGAATATTTGAGGAAACCCACTATGACTGATGTTGTAAAGCTTTATCGACATCACAAAGAAACACACGGGTTTCTGGGGATGTTAGGAAGCCTTGACTGTACAGATTGGGAGTGGTTTGGTTGTCTGAATGCACACAAAGGTCAGTATGTTAGACGTGATCATGGTCCGAATCCGTTCATTTCGCTGGAAGCGGTTGCGTCACAAGACTTATGGATATGGCATGCTTTCTTTGGTACTTCTGCGGCGAACAACGACATCAACGTTATGGATAGTTCTCTTTTATTTAACGATCTTAAACAAGGAATCGCACCGGAGATTCCATTTGTTGCTAACGCGGTAACTTACCCATTTGGGTACTATCTTGTTGACGGGATATATCCGGAATTGGCAACACTCGTTAAGACGATTCTTGAACCATCAGATGATGACCACAAGAGAATAATGTATAAGCAAATGCAGGCATTGGCAAGGAAAGATATAGAGCTGGCGTTTGGTGTTTTGAAGAAGAAATGGGCAGTACTTGTCAATCCCACAAAAATCATGAAAAAAGAAAGAATAGTTAATACGATGTATACTTACATTATATTACATAATATGATTCGAAAAGTCAAAAAAAAAATAAAAAAAAAAAAAACAAAAACAAAAACAAAAACAAAAAAAAAAAAACAAAACAAAAAAACTCCCGAATGGTACCCAGAGGAAGCACATCAATTGGATGACCCCATACGATCCGATGAAGAAACGCGAAAAGTTATTAGGTACATCATATCACATCAAATGCATCAAAACCTCGTGCCGATTTGGTCGAACATTTGTCTCGTAATATTTAATTCCAGTTTTTAATATAGTATTTTTAATTTCTGAAGTCTGTGTAATGTTTTTAAGTTATGAATAAAAGTTTTCTATTTCATATGTTTACGTTTTTGTATTTATATGTTTACGTTTTTTATTTCGTAAGTATTAAAAAAATGAGAGTTAAGGTGACCAAGGTGACTACCTTGCCCATTAAAAGGTGAGTGAAGGTGAGTGAAAGTGAGAGGAGAGAGAAAGTTGATGTGCCGCTGAGGTGTATATCTTGCCATCTAGCCTAAGGGTTACCTTTAAGAAACAACTTAAATAGCATGTATAGAGTAGGTTGAAGTCAAAGGGTGAACAGTTATTATTGAAGGCACAAGCAATTAATGTGTGTCTGAATACCTTAAACTTAAGGCTACATTTAACAATTTCTTACATTATATAATCAAAATATTGTTCTAAAAACAGAATTATCTATTAGACAATAAGATTGTTAAATTTTGCCCATGTTAGCATTAGAAAATTGAAAAAATATTGTTGATTCTTAGAAGATTGAAAAAATATGTATGAGTTTAAAAGTTCATTTTGAAGTTTGTATGATTACAACGCCGAGCATACAATTCTATCATTTCAAAATTAATTGCCAATTTATGAAAAATTAAAAAAGGTTATGATATTTGTTAAGAAATAAATTCTTTTATTTTCGATGATTACAAAATTCAAAGATGATTGATAATTTAAATAAAACTATAATTTATGACTTTAAAGTCTTTTAGTAATTCTACTTATTTAAGTTGTATAGCACGAGCCTTGCATAATATTGATTCTAATCATTCATGATCTGGATACGAATGGGTCAAAATTACTTGAGATATTTTTTGTTTTGTTAGCGTTTATATAGGACCATGTGTCCATGTTAGGGCCTTTCCAAAACAGGGTTTAAAGCTCTATCTCACTAATAAGCGGCTAAAAGAATAACATCGTAAGCCACCACCGTGTTCACAGCCTGATTGGCCTACGAGCGGTAGTGAAAATCATCACGTTCCCTTGTCAAAGACAAGAGAAGAAGCGATCAACAGTTACCAGTTCCGTTGGTCAATTACCAAGCGGGACTACACTAGTCACTTCTTACACATACCTTTAAACAAGCATCACAAAACAAAATCCGGCAAAACCCTCTTTAAGTATAATGTTAATATTGTAATAAGGCACTTTACAAAATGGTAAAAATGGAATACTAGTGTTTCTTGTTTAGGGTTTTAATTCTACAAGTCTACCCTATTTAGAGAGCATGGTGCAGGGAGGGTGGGCACGACATTCGCCAAAAAAATGACTAATGGCGCTGCTGTAGTGGCACCGGCAGCGTTGCCATTGGTCCGCCATTCGTCCCTCCATTGGAAGAAGCGCAGTATTTTTTTTTTAAAAAATTTGAATGTTAAATTACGGGAATATGCAACGGATTTAAAAACACCACTTTTTCACCTAAAATAAACACTTTTAACTTATATTTTTTAAACATTCCAACCATATCACAATTTATATACATTTGCATATACATTTCAATCCACTGTTCCATATTTCACATACTTTTAATTTTCATGGATCTTTTTGACGATAAAGCTTGAGCCGAAGAATTATTACGTTTATACGAATATAATAAAAAATTTCAAGCCTTTTATTTATTGTACATATATTTTTATTGAAATGTCGTATACTACTTTAATAAAGGGACGTGCAAATTTGATGATCGTTGCAAGTTTATTCATGATCACCGAAATAGGGCGGGTTTACAATCCAAAAATCCCATTGTCAGTAACCTCATTCGACCTTCTGGTAACAATACTTTCGGCCAAAATTTTACTTGCAATCCCCCTGGTTACTACACATATCGTATAGCCCACCATAGCCCACAGTCCACTATTGCAAATCGATTGGTCCATCAGCCAATCATCAAGCCCATTATGCCGCCCCTTTGTATTATTCTCAGTCCAACAATGCTCCAGCCCAATATCAACAGCAGCCCATGGTTTAACAGCAGCCTATTTATGGAGCATAATTTCAACAGCAGGTTCACTCTCCCGGGTTACTCGGACCCGCACCCGCCTTGTACTTGTCTCAAGCCACTTCGCTTCCTAGTGTGTTTAACACTATGACTTTGCAAGACCTGACATGGAACATGAATACAGGTGCCTCTTTTCATTTAAACCGTAATGCACATAATTTAAGTACTATTTTTAACAAACATTTATTATAATCTGTACACGTAGGTGACGACAATTCTATTCCCGTCACTAATACTAGACATAGCATTATTCCTTCTCCTCATGGCCTCATCGCCCTCTTCACCTTCATAATGTACTTGTCACTCCTAACATCATTAAAAATCTTATTTTTGTTCGTCAGTTTACTAGGGATAATAATTGCAATGTTGAATTTGACGCTTTTGGTTTTTCCGTGAAGGATTTCTTGACTCACCATATTCTGCTTCAATGTGACAGCTCGGGTGATCTCTATCCAATTACCAAGTCGTCTACTATCACTATTGCTTTTGTCACCACTAGTTCCTCCATGTGGCTTCAACGTCTCGGTCATCCCGGTGATGAAGTGCTACTGTCGCTTGTTTCACGTCATTTTATTTCATGTAATAAAGGAAAGCCTACACATGTTTGTCATGCTTGCCAACTTAGCAAATATGTAAAGCTTCCTTTTTATAGCTCGGATTCGATTATTGAACATTGTTTTGATATTATTCATTCTGATATATGGACTACTCCAATTGTTAGTTCAAGTGGTTTTAAATACTATGTTTTATTTCTTGATCATTTCTCTCATTATCTATGGATATATCCTCTACGCAATAAATCTGACATGTTCGCTAAATTTTTGCATTTTCGTTATTACGTTAAAAATCAATTTAAATGCAAAATAAAAAAGTTTTCAATGTAACCACGGTGGTGAGTTCGATAATAACCAACTCCAGACACTTTTTGCAAATAACGGTATCCAACTTAGATTCTCTTGCCCCAAAACCTCTCAACAAAACGGAAAGGCAGAATGAATGATACGAACTATAAATAACATCATCCGTACACTCCTTTTACAAGCACACCTAGAACCTTGTTTTTGGGTCGAGGCTCTCCATATGGCCACTTACCTACTTAAGCTTATACCCTCAACCACCATCAACAATGAAATCCTCTTCACAAGACTTTTCCAAAAAGAACCCGACTACTCCCGCCTATGTATTTTTGGGTGCCTTTGTTACCCTCACCTTCACTCCCCTCACAAATTTGGGCCCCGTGTCCCCCGTGTATCTTCTTAGGTTTTCCCGTCTATCATCTTGGCTTTCGTTGCCTTGACCTTGAAACAAACAAAATTATTCTCTCTAGACATGTCACCTTCAACGAAACCCAATTTCCATACCGTTCCATGACACCCTCGTCTCCACCCTCCTACACGTTTTTAGAACCTACAACTTCCCCTCTCCTTAGCCACACTCTAACTTATCCTGTTACCACACTTGTTCCCAAAATCAACATCCTACCAATACATCTCACCCACACCAACCCAACAACCAAACAACCCAACCCACTTCTGAACCTCACAATATAACCCAACATACCTCAATAACACCCCTTATAAATATTGTCGCACCCTCTAGCCCAATAGCACCATCACATAGCCCAATAACACACCACTATTTCCGTCCCACAGCCCAATAGCACTTTTAACATACCCACTACCTCGGCCCAATCCCCACAGCCTGAACCACCTCGAACTAACCGAATGGTCACTAGGTCTGGGCATTGTCAAACCCATTGATCGTTTATCCTTGCATACGTCATGTATTTCTCTTTTACCTAAATCTCCTTCTCTTGCTCTAAAAGACCCTTTCTGGCGTAATGCAATGTATGCTGAGTATAATGCGTTAGTTAAAATGGTACTTGGATTCTTGTACCAAGGCGCTCATGTGGTAATATGGTTCGCTCCATGTGGTTATTTAAGCATAAGTTTCATGCTGACGGGACTTTGAGCCGCTATAAGGGTCGTGTGATTGCTAATGGGAGTAGTCAACAACTTGGTAATGATTTTGATCAGACATTTAGCCTGGTGTTCAAACCGGCTACTATTCGTACTATCCTTAGCCTTGTTGTGTCTCGTAAATGGCCAGTTCATTAGCTTGACGTTAAGAATGCTTTTCTTAACGGTGATTTATCAGAGATTGTCTACATGCATCAGCCTCCTAGATTTTTTTATTCTCGGTATCCTAATCATGTTTTTCTTTTACAGCGATCTCTATATGGTCTGAAGCAAGCACCTCGTGCTTGGTTTCAGAAGTTTGCAGGTTATGCCACACGAGTCAGATTTTATCATAGTCGATGTGATTCCTCACTGTTTAATTATTGACAAGGTTCTGAGGTTGCTTATTTACTTATATATGTGGATGTTATCACTCTTACAGCTTCCTATATAGCTCTACTTCAGCAGATTATTACTCCCTCCATCCCAATAAAAATGTCCACTGACCAAATGCTCAAACTTTAAGAAATCCACAGTATAGCATATATGCAGTTAAAGAAATGACAATATTGCCCCAAGTACTTGAGATGATAATAAATGTAAAGTTAAGTACAATAGNTGTCAAACCCATTGATCGTTTATCCTTGCATACGTCATGTATTTCTCTTTTACCTAAATCTCCTTCTCTTGCTCTAAAAGACCCTTTCTGGCGTAATGCAATGTATGCTGAGTATAATGCGTTAGTTAAAATGGTACTTGGATTCTTGTACCAAGGCGCTCATGTGGTAATATGGTTCGCTCCATGTGGTTATTTAAGCATAAGTTTCATGCTGACGGGACTTTGAGCCGCTATAAGGGTCGTGTGATTGCTAATGGGAGTAGTCAACAACTTGGTAATGATTTTGATCAGACATTTAGCCTGGTGTTCAAACCGGCTACTATTCGTACTATCCTTAGCCTTGTTGTGTCTCGTAAATGGCCAGTTCATTAGCTTGACGTTAAGAATGCTTTTCTTAACGGTGATTTATCAGAGATTGTCTACATGCATCAGCCTCCTAGATTTTTTTATTCTCGGTATCCTAATCATGTTTTTCTTTTACAGCGATCTCTATATGGTCTGAAGCAAGCACCTCGTGCTTGGTTTCAGAAGTTTGCAGGTTATGCCACACGAGTCAGATTTTATCATAGTCGATGTGATTCCTCACTGTTTAATTATTGACAAGGTTCTGAGGTTGCTTATTTACTTATATATGTGGATGTTATCACTCTTACAGCTTCCTATATAGCTCTACTTCAGCAGATTATTACTCCCTCCATCCCAATAAAAATGTCCACTGACCAAATGCTCAAACTTTAAGAAATCCACAGTATAGCATATATGCAGTTAAAGAAATGACAATATTGCCCCAAGTACTTGAGATGATAATAAATGTAAAGTTAAGTACAATAGCTTTTTCTTTCACTTCATGTACAGACTATAGTACGTAACATGTTGACTAATTTGCATGTGCAAAAATTTTCATTGTTATTCAAACTACATTCAACTAATCCCTTTGAACTCTAAAGTTTTGGCTAAAAAATGGAGGCAAAATATTGCCGCTTATTTTTGTTTTGCCACCAAAATTATGGTACTGTGAATTGAATCTTTTTAAATTACTCTAATCATAAACCACAAATATTACTATGACCATGTTCCTTAAACCACAAATATTACTATGACCATGTTCCTTAAGTACTCCGCATGTTTACAACTCTAATCATCAAGTCACCAAACTATACTGCATTAAATTCACAACTCCATTAAATTCACATGTACATTTTCTTATAGAAAAATGAACCACAACACACATTCATCTACTAAATCCAACTTGACCAATGATGAACGTCAAACTATCTACCAATCATTGTTGCAAGAAAGCATGAATGGAGAGTTGAAAAGCGGGTCCATTACAAAATTAGCATGAAAAATCTCAGTATGTGAGCGAACTATAAGTCGAATTTGGCATCGAGCTAAACTCCAAATCCTCCAAGGATCAACGGTTGATGTATCTTCAAAGAAGCCAAGTGTTGTTGGGCGAAAGCGGATACACATTGACTTTACTCAAGTTTCAAATATTCCATTATGTCGTCGCACAAATATTCGATCTCTTGCAACGTTAATAAATGTTCCAAAATCAACCATTCACAGAAGAATCAAAGAAGGAGCACTTAGACCACACACGAATGCCGTCAAGCCGCTTTTGACCGATGAAAACAAAAAAGCAAGGGTAAACTTTTGTTTGTCTATGATTACTCTGCCATCTTTAACAAGTGCTAGCCCTACTTTCCATAATATGCACAACATCATTCACATTGATGAAAAATGGTTTTATATATCGAAAGCATCAAAATGTTACTACCTTGTTCCCGGCGAAGAAGAACCATTAAGAACATGTATATCGAAAACGTTCATGACAAAAGTAATGTTTCTAGCAGCGGTTGCGCGACCAAGATTTGATGCATTTGGTAACGAAGTTTTTTCAGGAAAGATCGGTATATTCCCGCTCACAACTTTAGAACCAGCAAAGCGTTCAAGTAAGAATCATGTTGCGGGAACATTGGAGACAAATCCTATCTTGTCGGTAACAAAAGACGTAACAAGGTCATGGATGATACAAAAGGTATTACCGGTTATTAGATCTACGTGGCCACAAAGTTATACGGGTCCGATTTATATCCAACAAGATAATGCAAAGCCACACATTAAAGCTGACGATGCCGAGTTTCTTCAAGAAGCATCTCGAGATGGGTTTGATATTCGACTTCGTTTTCAACCGCCAAATAGTCTGGATTTAAATGTGTTAGACCTCGGTTTTAATTCAATCACTTCAAGAACAAGAGGTTTTGGGAACGATTGATGAATTGGTTCATGCGGTTCAAGCTTCATACGAAAGGATGCTAGCTCGTGAACTTAACAATGTATTTCTAACTTTACAAACATGCATGAAAGAAATCTTGAAGGTTAATGGTGGCAATAACTATCGAATACCCCATATCAGTAAAGGTAGGTTGGAACGACAAGCAAGTTTGCCATTAACAATTGATTGCGAACACAATTTAATAGATCAAGAAACTTCTTATTTGCGTCAATAGGAAAGATATGAAAAAATTCCATGCCAACAGAAGAAACATGAAGAAAAACACATTCTTTTTTGTTTCCTTTTATATACTCATGCAGCCTTGATGCGTNTCCGATTTATATCCAACAAGATAATGCAAAGCCACACATTAAAGCTGACGATGCCGAGTTTCTTCAAGAAGCATCTCGAGATGGGTTTGATATTCGACTTCGTTTTCAACCGCCAAATAGTCTGGATTTAAATGTGTTAGACCTCGGTTTTAATTCAATCACTTCAAGAACAAGAGGTTTTGGGAACGATTGATGAATTGGTTCATGCGGTTCAAGCTTCATACGAAAGGATGCTAGCTCGTGAACTTAACAATGTATTTCTAACTTTACAAACATGCATGAAAGAAATCTTGAAGGTTAATGGTGGCAATAACTATCGAATACCCCATATCAGTAAAGGTAGGTTGGAACGACAAGCAAGTTTGCCATTAACAATTGATTGCGAACACAATTTAATAGATCAAGAAACTTCTTATTTGCGTCAATAGGAAAGATATGAAAAAATTCCATGCCAACAGAAGAAACATGAAGAAAAACACATTCTTTTTTGTTTCCTTTTATATACTCATGCAGCCTTGATGCGTGCCAAAGCAGTCACCGCAAGTCAACATAGGATATGGTCAAATAGGTCAAACCACTTGTGCCCGATCTCCGGTGAGCACAGTGTTTCCCCGGGTCGTTAAGTCCCGACGAGGTGTGAAATGGTGAATCGGTTCTTGTTTGTGATCGAGTGATGTGAATGGTGAAGAGATATAGTGGTATGTGAAACATGGAAAGATAAATCTACACTAATAAGCATGAAACAAAGCACGTGAAACAATAAAGTAAAGCAATCTATCTCAAAAGGCAATTAAAACAAAAAACACGTGTCTTATTTAAAAATAATGTCAACGTGCAAAAGAAAAAGTGAAATCTAAGTAATACTAGTCTTACTGCATAAAACAAATAATTTTCCTACGTACTAGGTGACAAAAAGAAAATTTTTAGGAAAAATAAAAGTAAAAATAATTATTTGATTAAAATCCTAATTATTATAACTCTAAAAACTCTTTAACACTAATGAAATTCTAGGAACTATAAGCTGACAATCATGAGTACACGGGCTAAAATAAAGGTAAAAATTGCAAAGTCCCAATCACAAGCAGCTAACAACAACAACAAGCTGAGGATCAAAAAGAAACACAGTTTAAGGAGGCTTGGTTCCTACTGAGCTAGCAACAGAAACAATCAAAAGTAGTGTTTAGGCATATTAAAGTTTATTCCTAAAGTGATATTAATGAACTTAGCCAATATCGCTGTAACTTTAAGCTCGCAAAACGGAATTTATGCTTAATACGTAATAGAAAACAAGCTCAGGCAACTAGTAACAACAATCAACATGTTAAAATCGAACAGTTACAATGATCAAATAAGTTCAGTGTTTACTGAAATAAATCAGTAGACACTGATCTAAAGGGCTACTTGGAGGCTCGAATACGCTGAGAAAACAAGCAAGACATAGCAGACGAATTTTAGACCCAACTAATTGGTACTACTAACTACCCATAACAACGAGAATCAAGTAAAAAGCTTAAAAATTGAACCAGTTATTTGCTATGGAAAAACGGGTCAGAAGAGAGAAAACACAAGTGCAGGGCATATGAATGACCCAACAATGCAACTGAATTAAGCTACACTAGATGGAATAAGCTATAGAACAGGTTCTAGAAAAACTACTTCTAACCTAGAGTAACCTAAATAAGCTATACTAATCCTAATAAAAAATATCAAAAAGCAGATAAGCTCAAACTCTGACCCTCCCCTGATTGCTATCAAATCAAACCAAACAGCCCTTGAGCCTTAGTTTAGGCTAGGTAAAAGCTGTCAATAAGCTACCTAAAAGCTATTCTTAAGGGAGCATAAGCTAAAGCTGACTAAGGGGGGACCTAATAAGCCTAAAGGAACAGAAATAAGTTGTGGCATAGACCTAAAAAGCACTAATCAACCTTAATTCTAACCTATGGCTGCTGGAATAATGGAAAATGACTAAAAGGCTAACTTTGGGCATCTAAACAGCAGTTGAGAAAAATTTAGAAATAAACTAAAATTACTACCAACTAGATAAGCTACCAAAAACTAGACATGCCAAATTTCAGAGCAAATGGCCTAATATTAAAGTAATTAAAAATAAAAAATTGAAGGCTGTTGGGCTAATTTTTGACAGCAATAGTTAAGGCAAAATGGGTAAAAAGTGAGTGATTTTGACTTAGAAAGTCCAAGACCAGAAGGTGTAAGCTTACACTAACATACTTGGGATTAAATGAAGGCAAAAACAATAACTCATAATACCTAATTCTAAAAATTCCATTAAAATCTATGCAAGTCAGTTCTAATCTTCAACATTCAAAAAATTTAACTGAAAGTTTTTAAAATACCTTGAAATTGTTATGAACTACTCTTACACTACTAACAATACTAAGTAAAAGATGGTCTAAGTTGAAATTTTGGTTCAAACAACTTTTAAGCTACAAAGTTACCCAATGCCAAACACCCCTATATCCAACTGTTATGAGTTTTATGAAGCAAAACAAGATTTTAACCCATGAAACTTATGTTTAACTTATACTAGGCTAAAATAGGCAAGAACAAGCAGAAACAAACAACGATTAAGCACTACACTACCCAAGAACAGATGTAAGCTACGCTAAGATAGATAAAAGCAAAAACTTGAGTTACATCATTCAAAATCTACAACTAAACATCTAAAGCTATAGAAGGACATAAACAAGCTAGAACAAACAATAGATAAGCATAATGGCAGTAGAAACACTTAACAAACAGAAAAGTTAAGAACAATTTGAAAACTTGAATTAAAGTGAGAGAACTGAGTATAATACAGAGTAAGCTGAAATAACTAAATTAAAAAAATGCTAAACTATTAACTACTTAACTACCTACTTGCCTTCAAAGGCTTACACTGAGACCTATTTATATTCAAAAGCTAAGTAGTGGGTTTTATCCTTTTGTGCTTGTTCTGTGAGGAAAAACAACATGGACAACTGTTTGTGCTTCTTTTGAACAAATCTCATCCATTGAATCATCTTGGAATTCATCACAGCCATTGTTTGGAATTTGGCGCCAAAAAGAAGTTGTGGATTGCCAGCTTGGCTATGTGGCACATGGGTCTGTCAATTGTAGTGAAGGATAGGGTGGCTGAAGGTTGGTGTTGGGGGAGAGTGAAGGGAACAAGTTGGGAAGATGTGAGATATGTCCTTGATATATTTTTTTGTTGGGGGATTGTGGTGGTCTTTTCTCTGGTTGTGTTTCGATGGAAAGGAGGGAAAGGAAAGGGATCAGGTTTATTAATGGGGTGGTATATATTGGGCTAATGTTGGGTTTATGTTGTAGACTAGGCCCAATCTATTGTGGAGTAGATTTGGTTAAGGGTTAAGTATAGCTTTGGATTAATATCACAGAACTATATCCGGGGTTGATCCAGACTCCATCTTTAATATCACAGTTACACAATTGCTACCGAGTTGTTCCAAAAATGCTTGTTTTTGCCTCGTTTTCAATCCTTTGTACCTGAAATACATAAAAACACAAAACCAAGGATATCTGTATTGTATTGGCCATTTTTAGCATTTTTACGTATCAAAAGGAGCGTCAAATGATGAGTATTTACACGCTCATCAATCCCCCACACTAAACTATTGCTAGTCCTTAGCAATCCGATCATATGAAGTAATGAAAGGATATCAAGAATCCAAGAACATCCCGTTTTGACTTTTTATTTGATGCAAGAAACTTAAACAACATGCTTGATTTTCAAATGGTATCACGGAACGGGATTCACACAAACTGGGTGTCTCTAGGGAATTGTAATATTTATTTTCTTTTTATACTCCCAACTAAGCTTAAACTCAATGCGCAAATGTTTTTGTAAAATGCTAACACTACTTATATCAATAATCTATGTAAGCCGAGACTTAACTTTTCACTCCCACATTTATTTAAGTTAGCTGAATGTGCTCATTTTCAAAATTTTGATCGCAAAAATCGATATTTGCTAGGGTTGTTATATATTTAAGCAAATATTAATTCACCGGAAACCACGAAATCTAAGGGTTGAAAGGGCCTTTTCCATGTAGTGGCTTTCTTCCCGGCACATCCCAAACCAGTTGGTTTTAGGTTACCAGGCTTTTGACACCTCACGGAGAATAGTACCGGAATCAGCGGGAATTCGATTCCAAAGATTTACGAGGCTACCGCTAAAGTAATATTTAACTTAAATAGACAACAACCGACGGTACTTTGAAAATTATCGTCCATCCTTTAGACAATTTTGACGAATACTAGTTGAATTTCTGATTTAAATTTAAGAAAAAGCAAGTTTCGCACATTTATTCATAAGCAACATAAACATTAATTTACGTAACACATATTTTTTCACTTTTCACTTTTTTCTTTCACTTTGCTAACGGAGCTTCATGGGGAAATTCCAAGACCTTACACCTTGTGGAAATAAGGATCCAAGGACCGATCTCGAACCACAGATTATTTTATACTTAACACTTTAACTTTGCAATTTTCAAGCAACGTCTCACTTTTATTTTGCATTCTTATTCTGATTTTAAGAAAGTATGCTTGTTCCAAAATTTAAATAAAAATTTGAACTAGTACTCTCTATCAGAACTGTATAAAAATTTGTTTTGCTTAACAAAACGGTTTTTGCGTTCAAAGGTTTGAAAATAAGCACTTATTTAGTCAGATTAGTTATCTCCTGGGAGGAGAAGCCATAGATTACTTACATAAGCTCTAAAGAAAACCAACTATTCTACGCTTAGCATTTTCATTTGCACATTTTGTAAAACCTTAGCCTAAAAGTTAAGGAAGCAGCCAGATCAACACTCTAGCAGAGTCGAGATTCCCTTTGTTCTAACCTAATCAAGACTAAACACTGCATTTTATCGCAAAAACTTTAAAATTTTGGTGAAAAATTTCAAAATCTTGGTCAAAACGGGGGTACTAGGGCACTAAAAGGTACACATGTGATCAAATTCGCTAGAACTCCCCCCCCCACACACACACTTAGAATTGAATATTGCCCTCAATATTCAAAGTATTGGCTATTATGTCGACACTTAGAACGTAAAAAGGTAACATTATTAGCTAAGCGTGGAAACGAAATCTTTTTTCACAAAAAGGATTAAAAAGATATCCCTAGATAAACGTTAGCAAAAGGATAGGATATTGGGCGGTTGGATTGAAAACAGGCGCGTCAATCATCACGATCCAAGGGAAACCTGAAAACAAGAGAAAATAACACACAAAAGCAAAGCACAGCAGAGGAATTCCCCCACACTTAGTGTTAGAAAATAGAAAGAAGTCAGAAACATGGGTTGTCACCCATGTGGTGCTAATGTTTTTGTTAACCGAGTCACTAGCTTGACTCGACCCCGAATTCATTGGTTCATGGGGGAGCAAGATGTGGAAGAGACAATCTCCATCAGACTTTCATTCAAGAAGTTTGGATAAACTTTGAAGTACGTGAAAGTTCCACTCTGATGAGATACCCACGGCTTTAAATAGTAGAGACTATAAGCGGTGATGCCGGGGTCAAAGATGGTATCCTCATTCCCGAAGGAGTGAAGAAGAGGAGAAGTTACATTAAATGTGAGAAACGGAAGAAAGATCTTGATAACAATTGTGAGATAATCGTCATCATTATCAAATTTGTCATCTAAGCTCTTAGGGTTTAAAAACACTACGGGAAGGTGGGCTGGATTTTGTCATCAATAAGCACACTCTCATGAGAGAGTATGTCTCCCCCCAGTCATGATCTTCCGCAAGATCAAAATAGGAGTGATTATACTTTTGCGAAGATAAGATGTGAATGAGTTCACCGGAGAACTCCTCGAGATAAGAAGAATCAATCGAAGGATCATGAGTAAGCAAACATTCTAACTCTCTTAGATATGATTCAAAGTCAAAGTCTTCATCCCCTGGTGGGATGGAATCAATATGAGTGAGTTCGTCGGCGAACTCCTCAAGAAGAGTGTTAGTGATAGAAGTGGTACTCTTTAGCTCCAACTCACGAGGGATATACGGAGGTGGGACATGTGCGGTACTTTGTGGGCTATAAACATGCACCTCGTCCATTATGGTCTCCGTTTCTGACTCATCACTATCCTCATTCTGAATATCAAAGATTTGATTATCGGAATTTAGAGTAAATTTAGATTCGAAATCAAACAGAGGATTGGTGATAGTCATTTTGAATGTTTTGGAAACAAGGTCATCAAATTCCTCTTCAAGGCTGACGATCTCGGAATGTGGAAGTGATGCATCAACATATTCGATGTCTTTACAAGATAAAGAACCGTCATCACTAAAATTACTGTCAGAATCAGAGAAAGTCTCAAAATTATCGTTTGAAAATTCAAGTGGAGAAGGCATATCACACATATGATCAAGAATACCTTCGGACTCACTTGGAATTGGGACAAGGTCCTCAACACTAGACGATTCCGTTTCCGGAATAGTGCTAAGATGCTTGTCCCCCATATTTAGAGAGTTAGTGGGCTCTTCGGGTGTGATTGCAGCTGACTGAGGGAGTTGAGAAGGGCTAACATACATGGATTTCATTTGTTCTCCCGCTAGTAATTCTGACATACTCTTTTCTCCCTGCAGTTTCTGGACGGGTGGGTTTGCAGCTGATGAATTTTCATCTAACCTCCCAATTGGAATAGATTCCTCATCATCGTCATCGTCATCGTAATCGTAATCGTAATCGTAAACAAAAGTTTGACGATATTGGGAACTTACTCTAGCTGCTTGTTCTCTAGCTAAAAGTTCTCCATAACTTTGTTGATGATGATGAGAATCTTCTTTTTGAGCAAGTTCTTTAACCAAATCCTTAAGTTCATCAACTAAACCCAATGCATTTTGGATTTCTTGAAGAATTGGTGGGAATTCTTGAGGAAGTGATTGAAGTTGTGTCTGAATCATTTGGTATTGTGGAGGTTGGATTTGGTATGAATAGTCATAATTGTTACAAGGAAACGGATTCCTCGTTTGATAATTGGAGCTAAAGTGCGGACCTCCACAATACTCACAACAATATGATTGTTGTGACTGATTCGATGAATAATATGGAAATTGATCATAACCAAAATTTTGATTGTTACACGGAACCTGCTCATAGACAAGCGTGTTCCCTGTTTGACAATCAAAACCTTGGTGAGGACCTCCACAGTACTCACAAGAATATGTCTCCATCAAATGAAGTGGGGGTTGGTTGAAGAAGTCGGTTGTTTCATTGTAGGGATTTTGGTCGTAGACAAACCCGTTCCCGAACTCACAATGCTACAACCGGGGCAATTTCCACCATTTGGGGGTCCCCCACAATATTCACAAGAATATTGGTAAGATGAAGACATAAGGAAGAATTAAACGGATTTAGAGGGTAAGGGATAAAGAATTAAACGGGTACGAAGGATAAGAAGAATATTTTTGGATTTTTATAATAGAAAACAAAGTAATGATAAAAGAAAAACAACATTTAAAACCAATTTTGAAAAAAGAAAATCTTTTTGGGTTTTTTGAATTTAGGAAAAACAAAAGAATATTCACAAAAGATTAGACGATAACTTCCGGAGAAGGATCTTCAATCACTAATCTGCAAACTTGAATCGATAAACGGCTTCACTCCTCCCCGGAAGCGGTGCCAAAAATTGATGCGTGCCAAAGCAGTCAATGCAAGTCAACCAAGGATATGGTCAAATAGGTCAAACCACTTGTGCACGATCTCCGGTGAGCACAGTGTTTCCCCAGGTCATTAAGTCCCGACGAGGTATGAAATGGTGAATCGGTTCTTGTTTGTGATCGAGTGATGTGAATGGTGAAGAGATATAGTGGTATGTGAAACATGGAAAGATAAATCTATACTACTTATAATAGAGGATGGACTCTCTCTCCAAAAAATTCAGATGTACAAAAAATGATGCATGGTTTACAACACTTTAAAGCAAGCAATTTTCATAATTACAACAATCAAAGCATGGTGTACAACAAAAATTAGCACAGAACGAAATTAAGACCAAAATCCTTACAATTATACATTAAATAGCATTAAAAACACCCCTACACCTAATATTACAATCATTTAAAACACAAAGCACAAGTATGTAAAGCACAATGATTTTAAGATCAACAATCTATTCAACACATATAATTAATACACTAATTAATTCACCCATTCACCAAAATATACAATCATTTAATCATAATGTACAAGCTAATCAAGCTACTAAGCCAAGTACTTAAAAATAAAGTCATTAGGCTCGGCACAGTGGTCGGTCGACCGGACCGGTCGCACCTGCGCTGACCGAGATGCCGCCACTGCAACCACAAGATCGATGAAGGCCATACGTTAATAAAGATGAATCTGTGTGGTTTTATACTTGCGTGTATGTGGAGAAGTGTGACATGTGTTTCATTTTTTTGAAGTGAAATGGGATAGAACATAGATGATTAAGTTTTTTTTTTGAGATATAGGGACGTATTTTGACTGTGAATGAAATAAGGTGGTGGATTGGGGCAATGGAGGTATTTATATAACCCTAAAAAAAATATGGTTTCATCAAGTGATAGGCTTTTTTAATATGTGGTTAGTTTATTTGGATCATAATTTTCTTGTGTTGGTATTTTGTGTATAAGCTTTTTAAATATTTTTGTGAAACGTGAACACTTTGGTCAAATAAAACATAATATTAAAAAAACAAATTTGTTGTATAACATATCTAGAGCTAATTTTACTAGAAAATACTAAAACAATGATATATAACTATTATTGCTTAAATTTATTTTAATTTATATTATTATTTATTTGTATAGTAACTTTTATAAAAAATAAAAAAAATATAATCGAACAATATTTGCTCGCCACAAAATATAGTCGCAAGGTACCCGCCGCCGCATCGCGCGGGTACCCTGCTATCTACACTAATAAGCATGAAACAAAGCACGTGAAACAATAAAGTAAAGCAATCTATCCTAAAAGGCAATTAAAACAAAAAAAACACGTGTCTTATTTAAAAATAATGTCAATGCGCAAAAGAAAAAGTGAAATCTAAGTAATACTAGTCCTACAGCATAAAACAAATAATTTTCCTACGTACTAGGTGACAAAAAGAAAATTTTTAGAAAAGTAAAAATAAAAATAATTATTTGATTAAAATCCTAATTATTATAACTCTAAAAACTCTTTAACACTAATGAAATTCTAGGAACTATAAGCTGACAATCATGAGTACACGGGCTAAAATAAAGGTAAAAATTGCAAAGTCCCAATCACAAGCCGCTAACAACAACAACAAGCTGAGGATCAAAAAGAAACACAGTTTAAGGAGGCTTGGTTCCTACTGAGCTAGCAATAGAAACAATGAGAAGTAGTGTTTAGGCATATTAAAGTTTATTCCTAAAGTGATATTAATGAACTTAGCCAATATCGCTGTAACTTTAAGCTCGCAAAACGGAATTTATGCTTAATACATAATAGAAAACAAGCTCAGGGAACTAGTAACAACAATCAACATGTTAAAATCGAACAGTTACAATGATCAAATAAGTTCAGTGTTTACTGAAATAAATCAGCAGACACTGATCTAAAGGGCTACTTGGAGGCTCGAATACGCTGATAAAACAAGCAAGACATAGCAGACGAATTTTAGACCCAACTAATTGGTACTACTAGCTACCCATAACAACGAGAATCAAATAAAAAGCTTAAAAATTGAACCAATTATTTGCTATGGAAAAACGGGTCAGAAGAGAGAAAACACAAGTGCAGGGCATATGAATGACCCAACAATGCAACTGAATTAAGCTACACTAGATGGAATAAGCTATAGAACAGGTGATGCGCGGGATTGCAACCACGCACTAGGGTTTTACCTCTCAAGAAATCTTGAGAAGCTTGCAATCCCCACCAGGCAGTGTACCTGACTGATGTAGTATAGTGTAGTGGCAAGTACCGGGGGATTGATCGTTCTCTCAGGGAATAGTGTCGTTAGGATTGAAAAGCTACTCTAATAGGTCTAGGGGTGAGGGAAGATTCTTTTTGTATTTTATTATTTTTAGGAAAGCAAGTAAAAATCTCGTGTTTTGGAAGAGTGGGCGGAATTAGTTGCTAGTCAACTAACCCAAATAACTACTAATGCAAATAAAATAAAATAACAAGAAAGTAAATGGTTGTGAAAACTATAATGGAGAGAAGTGTGTTTACTTAGATTTCCTTACTCCCTAACTATCTTTTGCCGATTGATTAGTGTGTATTAATTGCGTGGATAACGGATTGTATTCCTTAATACCATTCGTAGGGGTGTGTACGGACTTCCCCATACTCTATGAGATCCTAATTCACTCCTATGTCGAGCCGGCTAAGAAGCTCCTAACATGGGATCACTAGAATTCACTCATGCATTAAATACAATCAAAATAACCTTAGTACACCTTGATTCATGTTTCTTAAGACATTCAAGCATGTTACCAACCGGAGGTCTGCCAGTTTTCTTAAGCCTAACATCGATAATCACCCATCCAATATCACAGAACTTATGTACTTGTGTGGTCATTATTCATTTTACTATTTATGCATCTATTAAATGTCTAGGGGTAGTATTGAGATTTTAGTTAATTATTATTTTCTTTTTTTATGGTACCGGACATTTATTTTGGGACAACCAAAAAAGGAAATGTAGACACTTATTTTGGGACGGAGGGAGTACATCTTTACCCAGTGAGTTTGACATGACTGATCTCGGAGCACTTAATTATTTTCTCGGTATTTCTGTTGTTTGTCATTCTACAGGATTGTTTCTATCTCAGCGGAAGTATGCTCTACAGCTTCTTGAGCGTGCTCACATGGTTAATTGTAACCCTTCTCGGACGTCAGTTGATATGAAGTCTAAACTGGGTTCCGAAGGGGTTCCTGTTCAGGATCCTACTTTGTATCACAGCCTTGCAGGTGGTCTACAGTACCTCATGTTTACATGTTCGGATTTGTCTTATGCAGTACAACATATTTGTCTTTCTATGCACGATCCACGGGAGCCACATTTCGCCGCTCTCAAACGTATCTTGCGATACATTCAGGGGACTTTGAATTTTGGTCTACACTTATATTCATCCCCCAATACTTCTCTTGTTGGTTATACTGATGCAGACTGGGTAGGTTGGCCATGTACACGACGATCTACTTCAGGTTATTGTGTTTTTCTGGGTGATAATTTATTATCTTGGTCGTCCAAGCGTCAGTTTACCCTCTCTCGTTCTAGTGCTGAAGCTAAATGTTGGGGTGTTGCTAATGTTGTGGCCGATACTGCATTCTCCTTTATCGTCTGCAACCCTTGTCGATTGTGATAACGTTATTACCATTTATATGTCTGCTAACCCTATTTAACATCGACGGACGAAACATATTGAGATCGACATAAATTTCATCTGTGGTATGGTTACCGCTGGTCAGGTACGCGTTCTACATGTCCCCTATTGTTATCAGTACGCCGACATTTTCACCAAAGGGTTTCCCTCCGCTTTGTTTGAAGACTTTCGATCCAGTTTGAGCGCCCAGCCTTCTCTTGCTCGAACTGCGGGGGAGTATTAGTCGTTATATGTTTTGTACATGTTTAGTGATCTATTAGTTTAAGGCTCACCTATGTATTTAGGCCTAAGCCCATTATTAGTTTCTCTAGAATGATGGGCTTAGGCCTAAATATTTTGTTTGATAACTAGTTTAAGTCGATATTTGTTTCTCGTCAAATGTACAAAAATGTTACTAATTGTCTCATTGAAAATTAACCATCTAATATTACATAGAGTTGGAAGGCAAACGAGCAATATGTTCAATTCAAACGGATAAAAAAATCCAGTTACAAACATTTTGTTGGATAAACTAGTTTAAGGACGGATATTAGTTTCTCGTCAAATTTGTTTTAGATAAAGTCGATCGGGTAAGGATCCAGTGAGAAGAAAACTTCTAATGAGAAGGATGAGAAATAACTATAACCACATATTTGAGATGCGTCGACTTGAATTAGATGCATCTCTATCCATTTAGATGCATCCCAATTAGTTTCAAAAGTAATTTTGAAGTGAAAACGATGCAAAGTAGTACTTGCAACAAATTTGACCCGCAGAGGATGAAAAATACATAGGATTTTTCTAACTTGCTAAAATGCATATAATATATGTATATGCATCTAATTTTTAGCTAGAAAACATATTAGGGTGCTTCTAAAAGATTAGGGATGCATCTAATTCAAGTCGATGCATCTCTAATATGTGATTATAGTTATTTCTCACCCTTCTCATTTTAAGAGTTCTTCTCATTTGATCCTAAGTCAAAGTCTAATGTATGGGGTACAATGTCAGCACAAACAACCTTTTTGTTTATATGAAACGTGCCATTTAACAAAAGTCATTGTTTTACAATGGCAAAAGGTGTATCGACAATGGGGGTCATTTGAGAGTCAGCTTGACATTTTGCATGTTAACGGGTTTATGGTAAGATTTGCTTTGCTTTGTTCTGTTTTCATTTATAGCATTTATAATCGTAATTACTAATTAGACTCAGCTCTCGGAGATCGAAGAAAATTCCGTTAAGGGTCTTCACCGCAATAAACCAGGATAGACAAGTCTCCGATTGACTATATTTCATGAGGCACAGTACTATATGTTTTTGGACCCAATCCTTTTTTACAAAGTTTCCGAATTCATTTCAGTGTGACCTTTAAATCATACATATCACTTGTATTTGAAGTGACTAACTACAAGAGAAAATGTAACACAATGCCAAATTGGCATCAATTTGCAATATTTCTGTACCTTCTGTTCCCACTCATCTTGAGTAGTGATGATGTCTTTTTTATATATCGTCCTTGTTGCCTTTAAAGAAAGGTCTTTGTGCCTTGTTGGTGTATATAGGTTTCTTTTTAAATACACTCAATGAGTTATCAAATCTATGTTAAAACTATGGTAAATTTTTTTTGAACAAAACATAAAAAATAATACCATATACGGAGTATTTGGGAAACCTAAAAGATGTGTTCCATTAAAAGCATCCTGTGTAACATGGTACGAAATAAAGTGATAACCATTTTGTTGGATTAAAGGCCCATTTCATGAGCTACCAAGGTAGGTGACTTCTACTGAGCCATCCCAATTTGCAATGTCTTATTTTGTCAACTCTGTGTTAAGTTTAAATTTATAAATAGATCAAAAGTCAAAAGCATACTTAACTACTCCATAAGCCCGGTTATTAACTGACTTCGAATCAGAATCCCTGAATCCCATATGAATTAAAGTCTAAAATAAAAACTTTCACTCTACACTGAAATTTTTCTAGATGTTTTGCCAACATAGCATGTCCTTAGCAGTTGGCAGTATCAAAGTTAAGAATGACAGAATGTTTTTGAACAACATCTAAAAGCTATAGCCTATAGGGAAAGAGGAAATACAGATGAGACAATTAGTAACATTTTTGGCCCTTGTGCATTTTAGTTAAGCATGTCTTTAAATGTTCATTTGGGCATGAACGTCAAAGTATGAAATTATTGCTAGCATAACATGTCCTTGCCTCCTTGACATAAATAAAATAACAAAATCACCTCAAATATCTACTTAAGTTACATAGGCTAATCCACCAATGATGAAATTATTGCTGGTTAACCTTTGGAAAAACTTGTAAAAGATGGATTTTAAAGGTCTAAAGAGTCATTGGGCCAAAAACAACTTAATTTGAATTATAAAGGGTACAGGGCCCCACATGCACCAACCGAAGACTCTGTGCTATTTGATTTTGTTACCAAAATTCTCAACCAGTCCAGCCACGCATATGGGTCGGGCCCACCCACAAGATATGTTCTCATAGATTTGACCCCACAGGAACAAAAGGGCCCACAACCAAATTCACACAAAAAAAGTGAGTAAAATGTTACAGTAGAGTACAACACCCTACCAATCATTCACAAATGGTATTCAAAAGTAAAGTGAACTAGTCAATGTACTAAATCACTAGTCAAACCGAATTTTGTATTTTGTTTAGATACGTATCTATCCTGATCTTTTACATTGGTTATTTTAGGAAGTTAGTTGTAACATTGTCAGAAAATTTGATGAAAGTGTTTTACTTTCTTCATTTAGAGCTCTAGGTTGGTTTCTTTTTTTTAAGGATAATATACAATCAAAACAAGGTCATTAAGTAGCAAAAAAGTTAAACATTTAGATACATAGTTTATGTTTGGCGCAAAGCTTTTTAAAATTTTTTGAGACGATAAACGGTGAAAAATGAGTTTTTTGATTTTTAGTGTTTGTTTGACAAAAGATCGGTGAGCTCTACTATTTTTTAAGAACGCTCATTTTTTCAATTCTTTTTTAAGAAGCTGTGAGGGTGAGCAGTGAGCTGTGACTACTGCTCACAGCTACTGCTTATAGCTCACTGCTACTTTTGCCAAACATAGCCTATTCGTACAATTTTAAGAAAAAGAAAAAAAAAATGAAAAAAATACCTAACACTTTCAACATTAGGCGAATTTTATTTATTTATTTATTTATTTTCCTTTGAGGTTTGTATGTATCTAAATGTTTAAATTTTCAGTTTTTTTTTTTTTGCTAATCGGTCACCTGCTTGGTGACTTTGTTTTGGTTTTATATCCTCATTTTCAGTTTTGAATGTAAATACTTGCCGTTTAAAAATAATAGAAAAACATATGCAAAGCTGAAATAGGCTATTAACCAATATAGAATTTCTCATAAAAGACTAAACAGACACTCAAAGCGGCGTCATTGAGACGGCATTGTTCTCCGATGAGGATGAATTCAAGAAAGGTGTAGGCTAACATTAGTGTTATCTAATGATCTTAAAAATGACTTTGTGACTGTATGTGCTCTTATACATTTTTCTTTTAAAACAAAATTTTATTATTAGCACTTTAAGGAAGCCCTATAGATGAAATGATATTACATCATGTTTTTACAAAGCAACTTTATGTCAGTGTATGTTTCTTAAAAAGTCAAAAATAGGACATTGATCAAATATTCATCTTAGTAACTAAACTGGCACAAATTATAGTATTAGTTAATGTTAAACATCGACAATCAAAATTTAAAAGCATTGTTATAAGTTAACTCACTTTGTTTCTCGGAAGTATGTACTATGTACTATAAAGTATAAAATCCTCAAATGCTCTATATTTACAGAGATAATACAATACCAATTCGCAAACCACCAAAACTAATTCGTCCACGTTGAGTATTATATTAAAATTACTTCTGACATATTTAATACCATGACACACATATATAAACCTCCCGTATTTCACACATGGTAAAAGGCAAAGGACGAGTAAGAAAACTAAAAGTCACCTTCGATACGTTTCCTTTGCTATTGTCTACTCAATTTTATATGAAAAAAATGACAATTTTTTGCACACATATACGACTAATTCTTACAATTGTTTTTATCGAAACTTAAACCCATAAACTATTAGCTGATGAGTACACTCACATATCATTAAGACAAGAACTTATTTAGGTATTACAAAAGATAAAATTTGAATTATGCATGTTAGAAAACTTAATTAATTCACAAAAGGGCGAATTTGAATTTTGTCTGTTAAGCATGTTTGGTGTCTTGTAATTTTTGGGGTTCTTTCATTAGTTGATAAACACCTTGCTTGCTCAAAAAAAAGAAAACAATGTCTAGTGTCACATTGCTTTTTATTGCACTTGTATATTGGATTTTACCTTATACAACTCCAACAAAACATCATATCATAACCACTGCAATTATTTAGTCTCCCACACCCTTCCCAAAAGGATTAAAAGTAGTCCTCCAACATTTTGATTATCCCAATAAACACCCTAAACTTTTGTCTTTTTTCACTTTTCTTCTCTCTCCTAGTTTTTACTGACTATTTCTTCTACACTTTATTCTCTATTTCTTTCTCTTTACCCACCCCTACTTTGCCTTTTGCGTTTTTCGAATTTTGTGCTATCGGCGCACAACTAGGATAGCACAAAATACAACATTCACTTGCAAGACAACCCTACATATATACACACTTGTTTTGCACCTAATTCATTATATATCACATCATATACTATACACTATATGAAAATGGGTGACCTTCACTCTATTGCTTACTTAAGTGATCACAAATATAGCAATGGATCTTCCTTGTGTTGGGACATCCATAATCTTCAACTTGTTAACATGGATGTTGCTCATTGTAATTTAGCCTATGGTAAGTGTCTTCTGTGTATGTGCGTGTTTTGTGTGTGCATGGCCATAATTAGGCTTTTGGGATTGCTTATTCAAACTGCTAGTACTTTTTTATAGCAGTTTGGATAAGCAATCTCGAAATTGACTATATATTTTACTGAAAATTGTTTATTTTGTATTTAGGTATGGGACATAGCAACACTCCATCATTCTATGATGATTCACTGTTGGATTCGGATCAGTCTTCGGGTTATTTAGAGGATGCTTTGTTCGAATTTAGCTCAAAACGACGTCGTTTAATTATGCCTCATGATGATAATTATCAACCAAGCAACCATAATTCAACTCCTTCCTTAATTCCTGTAAGTTTTTAACATGTTGTATTTAATATTTAATCTTGAAATTTTGTAATAGTATACTGTTTGTGATAGTGAGTATGCTCTAAATTCCATGTCTTGATCTTAATTTCCACAGAGCTATTGGGATTTCAATTCTACTAATGACTTTGAAAATTTTGGTGGACTTACTGGTATGCATGATAACAACTTAACAAGCTACTTTCATTTTTATAAATTTTTACGTTGGATTATTTGTTCACGTACAAATGTATATCTATATACTATTGCAGTAAGTGGTGATAATTCAACTTCATCTTCACAAAGCAAGAGTTCAATCAACACACGGTTCTATTCAGTGAAAGAAAACCTAAGTCCAGCAAACAACATCGCTGGTACGTATATTTGATGAGAACCATAATAATTTATTACATATCTTCTTGCAAACACATTGATAACTTTAACGCTGACGACCTTCAATTGTAACACGATTTATGTTACCTTCAAATTAGAGTTAATATGAATATGTGAATGTTATGTTAGGAAGGTGAGAAAATCCTACTAAAAATTTGACTTGTTTGCAATACGATTTATTTATTTTGTATATGCCACATGCACTAACTATAGTGGACTCGTGGCACTCAAAATTCTGCTGCATGATCTGGTGATGATGATGTTTTTTGTATTACAAACCATGCATACTTTTGACCACTCCATATTTGACTTTATGGGAAAAAAGTCTCTGAATATATTTTGTTTATTCATTCTTTTTTAGAAATTTGATGTGTGCAAATCAATTTTCTACATATATATATTCATACTAATAATAATACTCGGTAATATATAACAATAATAATTATATTAATAATAATATATGTAAAAAAACTGCATTTTCATTAGAAAAAATCTTGAAACAAAACATGGACGAGAATGAATGTAAGCAGTCTATATTTTTTTGCTAAAAATGCATGCTGTACTAGTTATTAGTAAACCTAACTATTACTCCAAAACTAACTTTTAGAAAGAAGAAATATAAAATAAACTTGAAATAATTATAATCCATATAAACTGTCATATCCTCAAAAAACACAAATTTGTAGTTCTATAAGTTAGTTTTGATGTGGAATTAGTTACAAGTATCCTGAAATGTTAACAAGTAAAGTATTTTTTCCAAATAAACAAGATTCTTTTAGCCTTTTCCAAAAAAACAAGATTCTTTTAATGTGTATTATTAACGATTGAATTAGCTGACGACAACAATCAAAGAAATTGATAATAAAAAATTACAAAAAGCTTATGCCGAAATTTGAATTTTGTTTTTTTAGACAAAAGTAAACGAATTTGGTAGATTTAAATAACTCATTGACAATGACATTTTCTTTTCTTTATTATTTTCTTTTTGCATAGTTGAAAATGAGTCATTTGAATCTAACCATGAGTAAGGTTAATTAGCCACTCTAGGTTAAACATCACTGAGGCATTTGCATGCGTATGATTTTACAAATGGAAACGTCATGATTGCATAATTCATACGTGATAAACGTTTTAACTTCATGATCCATGTGTTTTTATTGATACATTCGAAATAATTACTTTATTATAGCAAGTAACAATTTTTATTTGATAACAGATGGATACGAGGAGAGAAAAAAGAAGGTGATAACAAGAGTGGTGTACCCATTTGCTTTAGTAAAGCCAGGAGGGTTTAAAGGGGATATGACATTGAACGATATCAACGAAAGAATCCTAATGCCACCGACTAGGCCGGTTAGGCATCCCGTGGGAGACTTTGCTTGTCGACGAATGGTTTCACTAGACGGACCAGGTCTCTCGGGGAAGGCTGTGGTGGCTCTAACCAGAATTCAAACACATGGGAGAGGCACAATAACTATTATCAGGACCAAAAACTAAGAATCTGAATATATACGACATAATCCTCAATATATAGTCTTTTGTATCCTGTACAAAACTTGTATAAAATCGATCGTTATTTTTCACAAATAGCTAGAGATGTAAATTCTTAGTGTTTCGTTAATCTAGCGCACTTGTGTCATTTTCTCCCATGTAAGTTATATTTTGGAACAAATATCTTAAAAAAACTCCGAACGTCGCTTTTTGTCGCGAAATTGTTGTCGAGAGATCCATGGGCGGTTTTGGGCCGGCGCACCATCACCAACCGAGCCGGGCCCAACCCACTAAGGGGCACTAAAAATTTTTATACCCATTATATGTACTAGGCCCAACCTATTTTTTTTATTTTGTAAAAGTAATACTTTTGTTGCAAGAATGATTTTTATTCGTATTTTTTGTTTTTCGTACTTGATTATGGTTTATGAATATTATAATATAGGGTACTTTTTTTTTCGTGCCGGGCCTAATTTTTTTTTTTGACGTTCTCAGCACCGCCCCTGGAGAGATCCACAAAATCTTGAAATTAATATTGAGTAATTTCGCGGCCAAATAAGTGTTACTTGACATGTTGCTAAAAAGGGCTATCTTTCTGATATTACTTATAAAAATTGAATTAAAATGGTGTAGGTGTCATATGAAATTGAAAATGATCATTTTGATGAAGAGAGTTTGATGCGTTAAAATGATCATTTCCTCATTTTGCTATTTTAAAGCTTAACAAAATGATCTAAATAAAACGGTGGTTCTTGTTAAAATAACAGATCTAATCCCAAAATCAACCACAACACAATCAAATCACCCAGCCAACCACCCCTTGGTGAATCTTTTTATTACTCAGTAAATCAATAAGACAAGTCCTCAAACGAGTGCTTGTCAACAATACAAAGAAAATAGATTGCCCCCTTCAGAAGGATTCAACCTATCACTCTACAGAATCAAAGATACAATAAACCTCACTACAATCTCTCAAATACTACCAGAAAACACTAAAACTATTGATCAAGATGATCAAAGATATAAGACCAGACTATGTGAGAATACAACAAGATGAGAGAACAAGTGTGTGAAAATATGACGGCTTGAATGAGAAGCTTTAGGGTTTGTCCAACTTATATAGCAACAATTTACACTTCAGTCCCTGAAATAATACAAACCTGCCATACAGAGCTAAACATACAAACTCATAATAAAAGTGACACAATAAGTCCCTCAACTTACATAGACCACATGAGCTTGTAAAGGGCCAGGTCTCTCGGGGAAGGCTGTGGTGGCTCTAACCAGAATTCAAACACATGGGAGAGGCACAATAACTATTATCAGGACCAAAAACTAAGAATCTGAATATATACGACATAATCATCAATATATAGTCTTTTGTATCCTGTACAAAACTTGTATAAAATCGATCGTTATTTTTCACAAATAGCTAGAGATGTAAATTTTTAGTGTTTCGTTAATCTAGCGCACTTGTGTCATTTTCTCCCATGTAAGTTATATTTTGGAACAAATGTCTTAAAAAACTCCAAACGTCACTTTTTGTCGCGAAATTGTTGTCTGAGAGATCCACAAAATCTTGAAATTAATATTGAGTAATTTCGCGGCCAAATAAGTGTTACTTGACATGTTGCTAAAAAGGGCTATCTTTCTGATACTACTTATAAAAATTGAATTAAAATGGTGTAGGTGTGTCATATGAAATTGAAAATGATCATTTTGATGAAGAGAGTTTGATGCGTTAAAATGATCATTTCCTCATTTTGCTATTCTAAAGCTTAACAAAATGATCTAAATAAAACGGTGGTTCTAATCGCTAAATAACGTTGCAAATCTTTAAAGCAATAAAGATATAATGTTGTATATTAGTATAATACTATTAGTGGTTGTTAGTCAACTTTTATTTTAATATTTTGACTTCAAATGCAATACAAATACATACAAAATGACTTTAGATGACTATAGATATCAACATTGATTTTAAAGTGTGAACCGTGAAGTGCAATGTGATAGTAAATACATAGCTTAGTTNTACCGTTCCGATCATGTTATTCGTATATCGCCAGCCAATTTCGCATCTCACTACACGATTTTTATTTTTATTTTTTTTATTATCATTTTTCTTTAATTATTTTTTTGAGTGAGTAAGGTATTTTTGGTAGCATGTTATAGGATGCACTTATGATTATACTAACAGTTATAGCTAAGTAGGATGTTTTAGTTATTATAATATTATTAAGTATATGCTGATATGACAACACAATAACAATTATTGAGTTGTCACTGCACCTATTTCTCTTAGACATAATTAACTCCTATTACTCTACTCGATCAGGTCAACGATGAACTCCAAAATACAATTAGATGCACTTGCACTCTCTCGTAAAAAATAACTTTACGTATATAATCAAAATGCATTTGTGGAACTTTTCAGAATTGAACACAAGATTGTAAGTTCACATCTTTAAGTAGAATTTTTACGTGCAACTGTGCAAGATGATTCATAGATATAATTGTTTTGTTGTTACTTTCATAGTTGTTATTGTTATCTCAACATTACGTCAGCTTCTCTCTTCATAACCAATATTATCATCGACATAGTGTAACAATAAAACTAACATCACCACCGGAGCATACCTCGCTTAAACACAAGTATACTCTATAAAAACAAAAATATCACAGACAACAACAAGCCACAACTCGATCGCCTGAACGACCGAGTTCTCCTCTTTTCCCATGTAGCACGCGTCTTGAGAGGTAAGTGTAGTAAGAAGCACACGTGCCACATAGGACATAAGACGCGTACCTCTGGTATTATTACCACCAGTTTTATGTCCTGTACAACATGATTGCTTCAAATGATATTCACTCTTATATGGGTTATCGTTAAATTACATGGTTATTTTTAGTAAAAATATGCATGGGCCATTATAATTCTATATGTGGAAAATAAAACAAAGATCAATATAAAACAGGTTTAGAACGATTATGATTTCATGCAACCAACCTCCCCAACTATTTTTATTCACAACATTTGCCTACTGCTTTAATACAATAGCAGGTTTTGAGATCAATTACAAT
>LBNU01004291.1:3737-14907 GCA_014162995.1 Artemisia annua | reverse complement strand
TATGATTACCGTACGAAACAAGTATTAAGCTAGTTTAGTATCATTATATCCAACTAAATCACTTAAGGTATTGGAATAAACAAGTCTGAATACATCTCATGATCAAAGGGGTATTAAATTTAACACTCAAAGTTTATTAATTATATAAACATATTATATATTTTTGAAAAACATTTGGTTAATAAAGAAAATTGTTAATCATATAAATTATGAATCAAATTTTAACCAAATCAGTTATTTTCCCAAATAAACTTTCCCCACTAAAGAACAAAAAAATCTGGCCGTTACAGTTGGGCGCCCCCATTAATTATAAGGCGGGCCCCCTTAATTTTAAGGGGCCGCCACTAATTAAGGACCGCCGCCGCTCCTGTTGGTTCAGATTTTGTCAGATTTTTCCCTAGTAAATCCAACCTTAAATCTGGTATTTTTTTCTCACCTTTGCACGAAAATTTTCAGACTAAATCTCTCTAAACATCTTCCAAAACCTTTGATCATTATGGATTACTAATCCTTGTTTCAAAGTGATTTCAATCCCTCATCATCCACCATCACCAAGAGTGCAAGATGAAGAATACTCCTTCAACTTTAACGTTCAAGAAGTATTGTCAGGTAGTTGTGCTATATTTTTGACATTAATTGTATAGTTGTGTCTGGCTTGTAATAATAGTGTAGAAGAAGTAGTTGTGTGTGAAGAGAATAATTGTGTTGTGAAGAAGAAGTTGTGTTGTGGAAGAAGAGAAAGTCGTAGTTGTGTTGGTGAGTTGGTTCTAGTCCATGTAGGACCCGACTTAGCTTGTGTGTTAAGCGGTTGTAAGCGACGATGTGTAAGGTTTTCTCGCGCCATTAAGGAGTTTGTTGACATAGTGAAGATAACCTCTCGATAGGTGACTCGGGAGGAGTGAGGTAGGACCAGGAAGGTGTCCTTGTAGCCGAACCACTAAAATCCTTGTGTTGTGTTTGATCTTTCTAACTCTTCTATTACTTATTTACTACATACATTAGCTTAGTTAGTTAGCAATATATATCTGTTCATATAGTGCAAGTCTTGAATTCACATAAACTAGAATCGAAGTTTTTAAAACAAACTTGTTTTCATAAATTTTAAAACGGACGTAAAACTATTCAACCCCCCGTCTAGTTTTCCACATAACGTATATTAAAACTAACTCGTACATTTATAAAATTTTGTATGTTTAATGGATGGAAGTCTCAAACCAATACTAATACTCATGTAATTGTAAACAAAGTTCATATTATAAAGTGTATGGGGTATAAAGTGTAAGGGGTTATTTGTTTATTATCTAAAGTTATCAAAAAACATGGAGATTTATAATTTTACACTTAACTCCATATAATATATTTAAAATTCAACCACTAATGTTTTATAATTACCTCCTCTTTTTTTAAGTTTTTATTTTCATAAATTTGACACCTATATTTTTATGTGTTTTTTTCCTCAATCAAATTCTCCACCAAATTTATTAAAGTTTGACCAAAATCAATTCAATTTTGACTTTTTATTAGCCAATCATATTGCTCGATTTTGCGTATGTGTCAAAATCAAGCATTCCTATTGGTTCAATTTTCTTTCCACTAAGATTGTTGTAACACCCCCATTTTCACGTTTCGCAGCGGATTTAGGGTTGGGGTATTACTTCATGGAATCACAGTTACAGTAGTAGAAAACGACTCGAAAAGATACGTTTTTATAAATATGTTATCATTCATTAAAATATCAGAGTTTTATTAAGGTGAGGTCCCGTGAATCTAAGTGTGCAATAGTGTGAGAATGATAACAAGATTGAAAGTCCTCCGAGTTCAGTGCCTCCTCCTGCCATGACTCCATAACGGTAAACCTAGGATACATGCTTAAAAAGTCAACACTAGGTGTTGAGTGAGAATCATAGGTTTAGGTTTTAGTGAATACAAGTTCCCTGGGCTACGTTGTTACACCCATCTAGGAAAATGTTGTGTGTGTGATAATTGTGATGCATGCACAATTATCAGGAGTGGGGTATGTTGCACTAAGCTCATGAACCACACGTTAACAATCCAGGTCATGTGGGCTGCAGACCCAACATGAGGGGATGGGAAGGATAACTTGCCAAAGTTAATCCTTCAGTGGGTTCAAGTATAGTACTTATTGGTACCACCCAGTGAGGTGTTAATACCAACGGGAGTTGTCAAACTCCAATAGATCTATCAACTATACTAGCGTTCGCGTGGGTGAAATATCCCAAACGATTAGATTCATGAATTTTGGGTTATGTAGTGGTGGCAGTTAGTTTACTCGTGCAACAACCAAAAAAAAAGACTTGTATTCGGTTTTAAGTAATAGCAAGTAGCACGTATCCCCCTCACAGGGTTTGTAAAGCATTTAGAGTGAAATGTTTTAATAAGATGTGAGGCTACGAAACTCACCTGGGCTTAGGGAATTCTAACTAGTGTAATGAGTGACTCGGAAATTAGACTGCCTTACTCACGTATCCTGATGTTGTTGTTGTTGTTGTGGTGGATGTATGTCAAGCTTTAGTTGTTTAGTTTATGTTTCTTAGGTAATTATCTTTAGGTTGCTTAGAGTTTTAGATATAACATAACATCGTTCAGGCCATCACAATTCAAAAGTATAAGACTCCTCACATGAAGCTCCCTACTATTGTATTATGTTATCAACATAATACTGTTCGGGCCATCATAATTCAGAAGTTAATACTCCTCACATGAAGCTCCTTACTATTGAGTCATGTTGTTATTAGGGTTTAGTTATAACATAACACCGTTCGGGCCATCATAATTCAGAAGTATATGCAATAATCGTTTGAGGAGTCAGGGCACTTTAAATCGTAAACCCAACAAACTCGTCAGAACGAAATATCCACATAGTACTCCTCACATGAAGCTCCCTAGTATTGTCTTATGCTTTTAACTTTAAAATAGGTTTGCTATATATATAAAATAGTTTACTTTATACCCTTTAAGTTTAGTATATTTACTAAATCTACCCTAGACTTATAATACTTATAATACTTAGGTTTATAATTATCTAGACTTAACACTATTAGTCCCTATACTTATATATTTTAGAAAAATGATAGAAATGACCCTTGGACTTATAAGTTTTTTAGATTTACTCTTTATACCCTTATCTTTATAACTTTTGCAAAACTAGTCCTTTTAAGTTTATAACTTTTTAACTTTTTTTCTTAGGGTTTTATAATTTTGCAAAAAGGGTCCTTATACTTATAACTTCTAAGAAATGTCAAAAATTGTCCCTAGACTCTATATTTTCAGAAAATTACCATATATACCCCTATGCATGGAAAACTTTGCAAAACTAGTCCTAATTCCATGCAAACTATATTTTTATGAAACAAAAAGATTTCCTAGCTTATGTTTAACTAATTTTAGCTTATCTAAGTTTCCTTATGTCAGATTTTAGCTTATGAAAAGGGCTTATAACATAAAAAAGGCAATTCGACTCTAATTAGGGTTTGAAAATGAAAACTAGCAAACGATTATGACCAAGGCTTAGGAAAGGGATCCTATGGGTTCTAAGGCACCTAATATATATCCTAGAACTAATCTAAAGCTAATAGAATCAAAGTTGAGGCTTACCTAGGTCGGGGAAGGGTTAACGAGGGGTTTAGGGTTTTCTAGGGCTTCTCTCGGCTCAAACCACAACTCGACACTATCAAGGCCTTGCTACTTGACTTCTATGGGTATAATACTACAGAATGTGTATAAGGTAAAGAGGAGATGTAGAAGGGAATGGGGGGGAGGGGGGGGGGGTATTTATAGTCGCATATGGAGTAGCGAGCACGCATCGTGCTGCTAGGTATCGAGGAGGGGGGAGGTCGACTAAGCAAGGCTATAGGGTGATGTGCTAGGTCTAGGAGGTGACAAGGAAAAGCTAGGGGCTGAGATAGGCCGGTTGTGGTGGTAAGAAGCCAAGGGAGGCGGTTTTCGGGAAGGAGGTGACAAGTAGGTGATGCACCTACTTGATTGGGTGCTTAGAGGTGCTTGTAAGCTGCGTGGGTGGTTTAGTGGTGGTTTAGGGTGATTAGTGGTGGATTAGTGGTGGTTTAGGGTGATTAGTGGTGGATTAGTGGTGGTTTAGTTAAGTAGGTGACAAGTAGGTGATGCACCTACTTGTGTGGGTGCTTGTAAGGTGTTAGGGTTCTAGCTTACTAGGAAGAGGTGTTAGGGTGCTTGGTTGTAAGGTTTGCGGTGCTATGGTAACCTAGTTATAAGGTTTAAGTCTAGTTCTAACCTAGTTTTGCCTAGTGAGAGTTTAGGGCTTTTGCCTAGGGTTTAGTGCCTAAGTTAGGTTCCTAAGAGTGTTTAGTGACTAATCCTAAGTCCTAAGGAGTTTATACTAAGTGGTGGTAACTTATGAGAAAGATTTGGGAAGGTTTGACCTAGTTTTGTAACCTAAATGACCTATTTGTGTTTAGTGGGTGATTAGGGTTTATCCTAGGGTTTAATGCCTAGATTAGTGTCCTATGAGTGTCTAATAACTAATTCTAGGTCCTAAGAGGCTTATACTAAGTGGTGGTGACCTATGGTGAAGTTCTGAGATAGTCTAGACCTAATTCTAGAAAGTTATGACTTAGTTATGGTTTTGTGCTTAAGGGACTTTTACCTAAGTTCTAAAGGGTTGTACTAATGTCTAATAGTCCTAAGGTATCCTAATATTCCTAAGGTAACTCATAGTTAAGCCTTGGACACTTTCAAACTAGTTTAACTTAGCATATAGGGTTTAGTAAGCACATATACCTAATTAGGGTTTGTTTAGGGTTTGTTATGATTCTGTGGTAAGTTTTAGTGTGTTAGATTGGTAAATTACTTATTATGGTGTTGTTTTGATCTTATGCTTGACATACCAGGGGTTTCTAGGGTGTGAGTGTTGAGTTATTTGGCTTGTGAGGATACGTGGGCAAGTCTAGAGAGTCATGCAAGTAATGAATGCACATAAAAAAGCAAAAATTTACCTGTGAAATACCTACTATAGGTATTTGTAATGGAAATGATAGTGATGAGATTTTATGGGTTGTTACAGTCTTACCCCCTTAGAAGAAATCTCGTCTCGAGATTTTGATGAACTTAGGAGTAGGGGAAAGAATGAGTCGAGAAAGATGAAAGAAAAGAAAAGAGTTGTACAAACGGAGCAGGAATTGTTTGTACTTGTGGCAAATACTTGGTCTCATTTGTTTATATCTCATTACTTACAAGTAATGGCGTCCCAATCCTCGTAAGCAAGAGCTTATAAATTTATGATCCATTCGATTTATAACTTTCTTCTTAAAATGAAAGAGCGTCCTAATTCATTTTTATAGAATAGTCATCATAAATCGTCCTTAAGTAGTATCGGCGGAAAACGGAGAGAGTGATCCACATTTAAGGAAATGTGGGTCAAGAGTGTTTTGGAGACAAGTTCAAGTCATGACAGAGACAAGTTCTAGTCATGGTAGAGACAAGTTCAGGCCATGGTAGAGACAAGTTCTAGTCATGGTAGAGACAAGTTTTAGTCATGGTGGTTAGTTCTACAACCTCTCTGTTGAGCAACTAATCACCTGGTAGTTATACCATGTTATGACTAGTGTGACGGGTGTTATCTCATTCTTGCAACCTTTGCAAGGCGAGATAATGTAATACCATAGTCGAACATAATGAGGATTAAAGTTCGGCATAGATATTCTTACAAGATCTAACTAATAGAATCTTGCGATATGACGAGAAATACAAGTCCTAATTCTTAGAACCTTGTAGGATGGGGTGGAGAGAGAATATAGAGAAGGAAAAATAGAGTGAAAAATGACGGAGGAACTAAAAGAAATGAAAAAGGAGTGAAAAAGAAGGATTTATGGGATAGAGTGAAAAAGAAAGGAAGGAAGGCAAGGGATGAAATAGGAAGGTATGGAGGAGTGAAGGAATAACGGAGGAGTAGGATTAAACGGTAGAGTAAAAAGGCGGGAGAATAAAATTTTGAAATGGGGAGAGTGGAAAAAGGCGGGAGAGTGAAATTTGAATGAAAGGATGTGGGGAAACGGAAGAGTAGGGTTTAAATTGGAAGGGTAAGATTAAACGAAGGAGTAAAGTATAGGATACCTGTAAAGATAGTATCCTATTGGAATTTTAAGATTTACTAGATTCCTCCAAGTTTTTGTTTTTCCCCTAAGGTTCTTCTAGTTTTTCCTAACTTGTCCTAAACTTCTAAAGGTGATGGGTTTGGTTCTATTGAAGTAGAAGGTTCTAAAGTGGGAGTAGGTTTAAGTGGTTTCTTTCCTAAGGTTTTACTAGGAGTGTTACTATTCCTAGGTAAGGTTTCGGGTTTTCTCTTTTGTTTTAAGTTGTCTATGACTACGAGTATCACTATTATTATAAGTATTACTATTCCTAGGTACATGAAACCAGTTAGAGTAGTATCCATGTTATCTTCTAAGTGTAATTCCTAATGTGTTTCCTAAGAAATATCAAATCCTAAGATGTAATCTAATATCCTCAATTAAATAGCCTCAAGTTTTAGATCTAGGTTATAGATTTTTAGGGTAGGTCTGAGATGTCCTAATGGTGTACTTATTCCTAAGGGTTTCTAAATCCTAGAAGTTTATATGGGAAATCCTAAAGGTTAATTACTAGGTCTAGGTGATCTATATCCTTAAAATAGTCTATTCCTATAGGGTAGAAGCTTGCTTATGTACCTTTACTGGTAGAAGCTTAATGTGTCTAACCTAAAACTAAAGGTCTAATAGTTTAGGGTGGAGGTTTACTATTTAATTCTGAAATCTAACTTATGTTCTAATCTTAATGTTCTTAATGAATTCTTATGTTGACCTATATCCTATCATATAGGGATGTATTCCTAATTTTTCTATCTATCGGGGTAGGGATTTGGTTTTTAATCTATAAAACCTCAAAGATTCCTAATCTTATTTCCTATTTTCTTAAGGGTTTCTAACCTATTCTAGTGTCTAAGGTGTTCTATACTCAAGCTTATGTTTTTCTAGGGATGTCATAAATTCATTTCTAATCTAAGTATGGGAATCCTAAAGGGTATGGTTCTGGTTTTACTAAGAGGGAAGAGGGAAAACTAACTCGGGAATCATAGCAATCTAAGGAAGGAAAAAGGGAAAGGATAGGAATATGCTCATATATGATTGCCATATATTTGCATATAGGATAGTTAGGGGTAGATTCTCTAACTAGGGGAAGGATAGCTTAAGGAAGCTATGGAAGTAGTGAGGATTTAGAGATCGGAAAGAAAGAATTCAGATCTCTATGGTGTAGAATAAAAATTCTCACCATTGATAGGGAAGGTGTTTGGAAAGGTTGGGTTTTAGGGAGGAGAAAAAGTATAAGGGGAGCTTAAAACAGTTTTGAGATTCTATGTATCTAAGGCATCGGGGTGGTTTATCCTAAGTCTCTAGAGGTAAGGATTTAAGGTTCGGGGTAGGTTATAACAAGTACCCAACTTGTTATAGTTTATGGGGTAGGTCTATATTCCTAGGGGTTACTATAGGGTTAGGGATTACCTAAGGTGGGGAGAGGCATTCCTAAATCTAATTTATCTAAATTATCCTAATTAAGGGGCACTAGGTAGTTTTTAAAACCTAACTTATTTTATTGATTTCCTATTTTACATATCCTATAGGCACTAATTATTCTAAGACATACTTCCTAGGGTTATAAAAGGCATATTACTTAGGGTTTTTTCTAGGGTTTTCCTAATTCCAAGAGTTGGTATTTTCTAGGTTTGATTGATGATTTTCCTCATCATCATCAATCATCTTTTCTAAAGTGCATATCCTAAAACGGGTAAAGGCTATTTTATGGTGGTGTCTCATTTGGTTTTTCTGTATTTTAGCTCTCTTAAAACGGTTTTCTTGTAAGGTATTTCTTAAACTAATATAGTCAGGTTGATTACCTAAGTTATTATCATGACCTTTTTCTATCTTCTCAAGAAGGTCAAGGAAAATCTCATCTAAGTTATTTAAAATTTCCTCTAATTGATTTTCCTGGTTTTCTAAGGTTGTCCTAGTGGGGTTTTCTCCAAATTCATCTTTCCAAGATGAAATGGGAGGGTTTACTAAGTAGGGGTTAGGTGCTAATGTATAGGGTTTCTAAGGTCATATCTAGGGGTATAGGTAGGGATAGGGTTCCTAGGTATACATGGTTCTCTAGAAAGGAAGAAACCATGGGGTTCTAATCTAGGTGTGGGGAATGGAGGATGTAAAACAGGGTTTAGGGGGGTTATAGGTGTTGCCTTATCATAGAAATCTCTCAAGTGTTTTAAGTATGGGTTATCTATGAAAGGTGTAAAACCTAACGGTGAAGGTGTATCTAAACTATTCCTAAGGTCTCCTAAGGTATCGGGAAGGTAGGGTTTAGGGGAATAATCTAGTACATTCAGAGAGGAAAAATCAATCTCCGGATGTAAACTAGATGAGACGGGGGTAGAGTAGTGGGGAGTAGACATAGCTAACTAATAATAGAGATGATATGCATTATGCAACTGTTATGCAACTAGGTACTATTCTAAATGCATCATTTAGCAGTTAAGCAATTAAGCAGTTAAATACTATACTAACCTTAGCATGTATGATTACGGAGGATGGCAGGGGCACTGAGGACTTTCTCGGGTTTAGGAAAAGTAGTTGTAGTTTAGGTTTTGACCTTGTTCTCTACAACTGATGCTATGATACCAATCTGTAACACCCCCATTTTCACGTTTCGCAGCGGATTTAGGGTTGGGGTATTACTTCATGGAATCATAGTTACAGTAATAGAAAACGACTCGAAAAGAGGCGTTTTTATAAATATGTTATCATTCATTAAAATATCAGAGTTTTATGAAGGTGAGGTCCCGTGAATCTAAGTGTGAAATAGTGTGATAAAGATAACAAGATTGAAAGTCCTCCGAGTTCAGTGCCTCCTCCTGCCATGATTCGATAACGGTAAACCTAGGATACATGCTTAAAAAGTCAACACTAGGTGTTGAGTGAGAATCATAGGTTTAGGTGTTAGTGAATACAAGTTCCCTGGGCTACGTTGTTACACCCATCTAGGAAAATGTTGTGTATGTGATAATTGTGATGCATGCACAATTATCAGGAGTGGGGTATGTTGCACTAAGCTCATGAACCACACGTTAACAATCCGGGTCATGTGGGCTGCAGACCCAACATGAGGGGATGGGAAGGATAACTTGCCAAAGTTAATCCTTCAGTGGGTTCAAGTATAGTACTTATTGGTACCACCCAGTGAGGTGTTAATACCAACGGGAGTTGTCAAACTCCAATAGATCTATCAACTATACTCGCGTTCGCGTGGGTAAAATATCCCAAACGATTAGATTCATGAATTTTGGGTTATGTAGTGGTGGCAGTTAGTTTACTCGTGCAACAACCAAAGAAAAAGACTTGTATTCGGTTTTAAGTAATAGCAAGTAGCACGTATCCCCCTCACAGGGTTTGTAAAGCATTTAGAGTGAAAAGTTTTAAAAAGATGTGAGGCTACGAAACTCACCTGGGCTTAGGGAATTCTAACTAGTATAATGAGTGACTCGGAAACTAGACTGCCTTACTCACGTATCCTGATGATGTTGTTGTTGTGGTGGATGTATGTCAAGCTTTAGTTGTTTAGTTTATGTTTCTTAGGTAATTATCTTTAGGTTGCTTAGAGTTTTAGATATAACATAACACCGTTCAGGCCATCACAATTCAGAAGTATAAGACTCCTCACATGAAGCTCCCTACTATTGTATTATGTTATCAACATAATACCGTTCGGGCCATCATAATTCAGAAGTTAATACTCCTCACATGAAGCTCCTTACTATTGAGTCATGTTGTTATTAAGGTTTAGTTATAACATAACACCGTTCGGGCCATCATAATTTAGAAGTATATGCAATAATCGTTTGAGGAGTCAGGGCACTTTAAATCTAAACCCAACAAACTCGTCAGAACGAAATTGATTGGTCTCAAAACCAACAGGTTTGTCACACAAGCTAGCCACTTGTGAATGGCTAACCGTAACAAAGAAACCCTGAAAGTCTAGAGCACAATACAATGAATCCTGGAGAGTACAGTGTTTCCCCGGGTCGTTAAAGTCCCAACGAGGTTGAAATTGTATTTGGAAAAACGTTTTTGGGAAGAGTGATCAGGAAAAGTAACCAGATTAAGAATTGGATTGATTTTTACACTACTGATTGCTTGGAATTGATTATGAAACAATATTAAAATGCACAACAATCAGATATAACAAATATGTAGTAAAAATGTAAATGAAGAAAGTACAGGGACTAAAAGTGACAAGTTCTAAACTACAAGGGTGTAAAATGAAAATTTTTCAAACTTAAATAAAAAGAAAATTGAATTAAAAAGAAAATATTTTTTTTGATTATTTTAATATTTAAATGTTAATTAATTAATAAAAACTATTTAAAAACTTAATTAAAACTAGTTTATAACAATTCTAAAAAGGATTAATGTTATAAATTACACTAAAAATTTGCAAAATTAATTTCTAAAAATCTAAAATGACTTAGAAGATTTATAAAAATTAAAATTAACTATTTTTGTCTTATTGTGGATCTTTTATAAATTAAAAACTGAATTAATATTTAAAGTCTAATTAAACTATGTAAAAAGAGAAAATTAGAAAATAAACAGAGAGAATTACAAAGATAATTTTTACAGGTTCTAAACAATGTATACAAACTAGAAAAATTATAAAAATGGATCTGAGATTAATTTTAAACACTAAAACTATTTTCTTTTTGGTTTTTCTAATTAAACTATTTTAATTAAAAATAAATCTAAGGATTATCAAATGAACAGTAGAAATAATAAGAAAATTACCAGAGGTACTAATTATTATGTAGAACTTAGGAAAATTATAAAAAGATGCTACTGTTTAATAAAATCTATTAAAACTATTTAATTTACTATTATTAACTAATTACTAATTAAACTGTTTTTAATTCTATTTAATACTAAATGAACAGTGAAAATTCTAAGAAAATTATTAAAAATACTATAAGATTTTAGGAATTTAAGAAAAATATAAAAACAGGTGATTACTTAATAAAAATTTAAAAAGAAAAATTAAAATCTAATTTATATTAAATAGAAACTATCACTTTTCTTAAAAAGTGATTATTTTTGGA
>LBNU01004290.1:38251-80979 GCA_014162995.1 Artemisia annua | reverse complement strand
AGTACGGGGGATTGATCGTTCTCCACAGGGAATAGTGTTTGTTAGGTATGAAAAACTACTCTAATTGGTCTAAGGATGAGAGATGATTATTTTTGTATTTTTATATTTTTTTAGAAAGCAAGTAAAATCTCGGGTTTGAAGGAGTGGGCGGAATTAGTTGCTAGTCAACTAACCCAAAAACTACTATTGCAAATAAAAATAAAATAACAAGAAAGTAAAAGGTTGTGAAACTTATATGGGGGCAAGTGTGTTTACTTAGATTTCCTTACTCCATAACTATCTTTTACCGGTTAATTAGTGTGTATTAATTGCGTGGATGACGGGTGTATTCCTTAATACCATTCGTGGGGTGGCGTACGTACTTCCCCAACTCTATAAGCTCCTATTTCACTCCTATGTCGAGCCTGCTAGAAGCTCCTAACATGGGATCATTAGAATTCGCTCATGCATTAAATACAACCATAAAAACCTAGTACGCATTGGTTCATGTTTCTTAAGACGATCAAGCACGTTACCATATAGGAGGTTGGCCAGTTTTCTTAAGCCTAACATCGATAAACAATCATCCAATACAATTAATAACACACCAACAACCAATAATCAATAGTTACGTTTCATTAGATTTAAGCAAACACAAAATAAATCTAGCCTAGCATGTTAATTGAAAGACAAGCATAAGATATAATTAACCAACACATAGACATATTGATTAATTTGAATGGAGACTTATCTTTAATTGAACATGGAGGAATCAAGGGTGAAAAACCCTTGAAAAAGCTGTCAAAATCGTCTAGGGTTTGTTCCCAAAAGTTGCACACTTATGAATGAAAAATAGAAAAGTATATATAGAAAATACACTCTGACGGCGTCAGCTTATACGCTCTGACGCCGTCAACTCGCCGCCATTAGGGTTCTCGGATGGCCTAGATCTACTTCTGATGCCGTCACTTGTAAATTTGCTCTGGGCCGTTACTCTTTAACTTAACACCTGACGGCCTAGGAATATTAACACCTGATGCCGTCAGGTGTAAATATCACATTTTCTTCTTAGGGCGTCACGTATAGTTAGAATCCACTCCTTTGTCTTGATTGGTGACGGCGTCACCTTGTGACTCTGACGCCGTCAGGAAGGATTTCCAGCATTCTTTTGAGACTTTGTCGTTTTCTTCACTTTATGCTCCAAAAACGTCCAAAATGATGTGTTTTCCAGAATTCTTCTCAAAAGTACCTAAAATGACAAAAGGAACGATTTAGGGCAATATTTGATCATATTAACACGAATTAGGGCTTAAATGACCCCCTAAAACGGGTACACTTTTCACCTCATCAAATACCCTTACACTTGAGATTTGCTTGTCCTCAAGCAAATAGGCTTTTATTCCAATCAAAATATGAGTTAGGGGTCATTTAACACTAATATAAAAGTAATTACAACAAATAGTTACTCGACCCTAATCATAATAAGCACGGAAATCATACACTAGCACCTCACAAATAGTGTTTGGATACTCTCATCTCTCGGGTGTTATAAACCTATACAACTACATTTGAAATGGAATAAAATCACTCACTACCTGTCATAGCAAATAGATTACCATAGGCTTGGGAGAGGATCAATTACTCCTCCACTAGGCGTAAGCACCTAAGATAAACTATCAAAGAGGGCTTTCCAAAGGGTTGTAACGTAAGGTGTAGGGATATGATAAACACGGTTTGGTTGGAATAAAGGGTATTTTAATGGTGGCAAGTTAATTATCATGATCAAATACATGCACTCTACATCGTTGCTTAAGTCAAGACTCGACTCAATCTTAAACTAAAAATGAAATAACAAAAACTAAAAAGAAACATAAAAGGAAACGGGATGGTAGTCCGTATGTTTTTCTCTTTTCTTTTTCATATTTTTTTGTATTTTTCTTGATTTTTCGATTTTTTTTTTATACACTCTTGCCCTACCATCCAAAATAATACATCATAGGGGAGTTGCATTCCCCTTACACTTGAATCTTTACATAACTTTACAATTACTAATCTAATGACTCGAATTAAGATAATCGAAAAACTTGGAGTACTTTTAAAATATTTCGCACATATGGGGGTAATAATGTTGTTCTTCCCCATTACTCCATTAAACTAGTACTTTACTCATGAGTCCCAATCATCCCAAAACAATATGTACAAGATATGACTCGACTTAGCAACCATGTAATCAATTAGATAATTAACAAAGGGTTTAACACAAATGTTGTCACAATAATGCACTAAAGATGAGTGCATACAAGGTAGGCCAAGGCGATTTGGGTGTACATTTAAGTGGGGTGTAACAAATTCTCACTTTGAGTAAGATGCTCAAAGGTCGAAACGAAAAAATAGGCTCTGAGGGGTGTACTAGGGGTATCGTGTACCAAAAATGAGTACAATGCAAAGGGTGTGGGAGAATTACTTGACTATATTAGACAAGTACATTGGCTACATTGTTCAAGTAATTATAACAAAAACACGGGTGTAAAACAAGGGGTTAATCCTAATGCCTCTTATCATGTAGTAGATCTAACTACACGAATGTAGTCTCACTTGTGGATTTGAGATGGTCCTAACGCAAGTTCTATAATCTAAGTGCTACCAGTACATACATCATAGCATAAATGCTTTTCCTACCAATTCTAGGGATGAACCTCACATATTTAGGGTGGAAAATTTTTTTAGTGGTACGGTTTTTGTGCTAGTTATATAATTTCCTATCCATGAGACGCTTATTAGGACCAAAGTTTCACTTCTAAATGTTGTAAAATATTTTAAATTGGCTCTAAAATTGCCCTAACAAATATTTATCTCGGTTTTATTACAAATTTACTATCAAACAAACAAAAATCAAGCGCAATTGCATTCTCTAAGGTGTCTTCATTTCCCCCCCTTACACTTAAACCGAACATTGTCCCCAATGTTCACATAAAAGATGTAAACGTAATGAAAATGAAAGAATGAAACAAATACCCCCTGATTCGTTTGGTGTGGACAGTGAGGTAACATGGTTAGATCTTTTTCCAAGAAAGATGAACGCTCAAAGCTTCCCTTCCAAAATATAAATCATCTCCTTGTCCAAAATAACTTGTCAACCTGAAAAACAATAAAGGCGAACCTCGCGTAAAATCAGCGGTATAATCTATAATAGGATATAATGCTTGTGGAATGAATGTTTTTGCAGAATTCCTGGAGATTATAAGTTAGAGAATTAACAAAACTTTTTATGATTCCAGAAGAAAAACAAAACTTTCAAAAATTTCAGAAAATTACTGCCTGACGCCATCAGGTTGTAAGGCCTGACGCCGTCAGAAATGATCTGACAGAATTCTCATGTTAAGTTTCTGGAAAAACTATACCTTACTTCCTGGAATTCCTGCAAAAATATCATTATGACTCGATACATGCATTTGACTCAAACAAGTACTAATATGTATGTTAATTTATATTGTTATGATTCATGTTCATTCGTTCTTATCAACCGATTTAGATTTCCCTTATAATTATCTTTTGCAAAATACCTTTATATGTAGTTAAGACGAAGTTAAAAACAAAATAAAGCATTTTCACAAGTAAGTTTTTGAAGCATGAATCCATAACAATAAAAATAAAACATACATATGGAAATAAAAACAAACAAATAAACAAACAAAACAAATAAAGCAAATAAAGCTTGGGTTGCCTCCCAAGAAGCGCTTGTTTCCGTTCGAGTCACGAGCCTGACTCTACACTTATTTAACAGAAATAGGGGAGGTTTTCCCTACACTTATAATTAAGTGCGGGTGGAAGTAGCGATACACACCCTTAGGGTGGAAATATGCCACGTGAGAAAGGGGTGGGGGATGAATTGTATGCTCAAAGGGTTGCACTCCTTTCATCATGACCTTACCTAATTCAATTGGGTCAATGGGTGAATTGAAATTTTCTCCTAAAAAGGGATCATCTTCAATCAACTTCGAAAGGCTCCTAGTTGGGAATCCATCTTGACCTAATAAACCTGGCTTAAACCCATAATGTTTCTTGTGATCAATCATGAGTGGGTTATGTAAGCATGTACGGTCTTGGCTCACTCCTATGTTAACTTCCTCTCTACAAAGCTGAAAGTCTACTACCTTCAACGTAAAACTACCCAGACTATATGATTTGATGGGTGGATCGGGACCTATTTCAATTCCTAAATTCTCATCCAAGGATGGAAGATTAGGTAACGGTTTTGGTTGAGGCTCCGATTCATCAAAACTAGGAACTTCCATAGAAATAAAAGAAAGGTCATTACTACAAGTATTCAAACCTATTTCTTCTATTTGTGTTTGGTCCAAGGGTTCAGCCTCTATTGGGGTTCCTATAGTCTCTTCTACTTCTTCCGGGTAGGTCACGGGTGGTGTGTGTGCCTCCAATGATGGTAGGACTTGTGGGGTACTTGGTGGGCTTGGGTTATTTACCTCGTCACTCCTCGCGTCAAGATCACCTATATTCTCATCATGTGCTTTAGTAGAACCTAACCCTAACATTTTCCCAAGTATCTCAAGTGCTTCTCTAGGCATCTCAACTTCTATATCCGAATCATAAGGATCATGACTGCTATATTCAAATTGCCCAAAAGATTCATCATCTGTTTCTTGAGATTCATCGTCATCGATCATAAAACCTAGGTCTTTTTTATCAATGTGATCATGCTCGGCTAGATCCTCCATCACATCAAGATCACCTAAGTGTTCACCCTGTATTATGGTAGTGCCTAACCATGACATGCAGCTAGGTGGCTCAACTCTTCCCTCATCCCCAAACAAACTTGTTTAATTATCCTTGAAATTTGTGGTCAATTGACTTGTATTAATGTTTGTTGGGTTGTCTACTATATAATAATATTGGGCACAATTCTCAATAGCTTCCCATGCTTCTTCAGCACTTAATTTCCTAAGATCCCTGCCGGCAAAATAGTAAATGTCCCTTTGGGCATGTCGGTCGACACGATCGTAAAAGATTTGAGTTAGGGACCATAANNATCCTTGAAATTTGTGGTCAATTGACTTGTATTAATGTTTGTTGGGTTGTCTACTATATAATAATATTGGGCACAATTCTCAATAGCTTCCCATGCTTCTTCAGCACTTAATTTCCTAAGATCCCTGCCGGCAAAATAGTAAATGTCCCTTTGGGCATGTCGGTCGACACGATCGTAAAAGATTTGAGTTAGGGACCATAAATCGAAGTTATGATGAAGGACTTTTTGGAGTAAATATTTAAAACGAGTCAATGCAACATAGAGAGTGTAATACATAAAATTCGCAAACTCTGTAAAATTACCAAATTACCCCTACAAGTTTAAAAATGCATAAAACTATAATTAAAATACCAAATAAAGCCTAAATAAATAAAATAAAGTACCCTATGACCACAAATAATTTTTTTAGCATTTTTATATCATGAAAATATGTACAAAAATATTATATGTCGCCTAAGGATTTTTAAGGGGGCTGAAATCATTTATTTTATGTATATATAATATGAAATAAAAAGAAAATAATTAAGGATATGTATCAAATAATTATGGAAACAAATAAATCTGATTTAATCTCATTATGGGCCTCCTAATAATCGGTCAAAATCAGTTACAGGCTCCCTTATAATTATCTATAATACCGTATACCAAAACATACCAAAACAAAACCCTAAAAGCTCCAAAAAAAATACCATACGCCTCTCCACAATTTTCCAGTGCCTCCAATCATTTTTCCCAGCTTAATTGAAGGTGTGTGAACGTGAGAAAAATAGTACTTCGATTTATAAAGGCCTAAATTCGTCGTTGTCGAATTGTGTTCAAAGGTAAGGTACCTTATAAATTCGTTTTCCATTTTTCCTGAGTTCCTTACATCATATATAATCTGTAAAAAATGATTACAAGGTCGTGGGATCATTCGTGTGCTCGTGGGGATTAATTTGGTGTCGTAGTGCTCTATTGAGGACGAATTTCGTCACGCCCTTTCTACACGTTCAATATCTGGTCTGGTATTTTTCTCGTGGTCCTTACATCATATAAGTCTCAAATAAAATGTCAAACATAAACCATACATGATCTACAATGTATTTGTGAATTAAACCTTAAAAACGTGACAAAACTCTAAATTATTATATACTAATTTTTTGGGCATGAACACTATAGTATGTGTACTCTATGTAATATATAAGACCTCAAAAAAATGCTAATTCAAATTGTGGAGGCTTGGATCATGCGTTGTGAGTATATTTCCTAATCGCTAATATGGAATTAAAAAAAAAGAAATAAAAGAGAAACCTAAATAATTTGACCTAGGGCTAGGGTTTTTGTATAGAAGCTGGTCATTTAATGATGTTTAAGGTTGTTGATAATAATGGTGTAATGATTGGAAATTGATTCTATGGTTTTTGTGGTATTTTGTGTTCTAACAATTTGAAGAAATAAGTAGAAGGGCTGTTTTGTAATTTTCTGAAACTTGTAGGTATTTTTGTGATATTTTTTAATCAGGGACTAATCATGTAAAAATAGTGCATGGGCTGTTTGAATGCTTTTCATAAATAAAAGGGCTTCAATTGAAATAATTAATTATTTAATTATACGATTTTAAATAAATATTAAATAGAGGGACTAATTCTGTAAATATGATATTTATGTGGTGTTTACTATATTTTAAAGTTATTGAAGGGCTAATAATGTATATTGATAATTAAATGGATTTTATGTGCAAATGTATAATTAAAGGATATTAAATGTAATTAATTAAATATAAGGACTAAAAATGTAAATTCTGGAAACTTGCAACCATTTTGAGTAAATAATAATATTAAAAGTGTTTTGTGTAATTTTGAGTATTTATGGGCCTAATGTGTAATTATTATGGAATTATGATTTAATTAATAAGTTTTGTTAACTTAAGGGACTAATTGTGTAAATTCTAAAATCTGAGGGGCTGAATAGTACTATATGTAAACTCTGATGTGACATTCTGAAATTTGGTAAAATAATATGCTTGTTTGGTAAATATGGACATTAGAGGGATTAAATCATGAATTATGTAAATATAAGGTTTGTTTGTAAATATTATAACTAGAGGGTATAAACTGTAAAATTATGAACAAAAGGGATTATGATGTCATTCTGAATAAAATGAGTACTAATCAGTAACTTGAAGTATGTTCACTTGATACCTTTGAAATTGATGAAATTACAAATAAAACCCTGAGCTTTGTGAACTTGTCATAATTAACCTTTGACTTCTGTAACTTGTTAAAATATACCTTTATTCCATTATAATCTCTGAGTAAGGACTTAATCTAATCTGAAATGATAATATCTGTTAATTCTGGAAACCTGCTAAATATGGAAAGTTACCTAAAATGGAAAGATAACTAAAATCAGTAATCTGGATTATAAGGACCTATCAATAATTCTGTCTTCTACTCCTTTAGGTGTGAAGAAGGAGTGACCCTTGATGTGCGTGTTTGCTAGTGCAAGTTTTAAAATTTATAAACACGATTTATCCGATTAATTCTTTAGCACATACGAGCAAGTATACTCGTCCGGTGTAATAAAGGTGGGTAAGTCGAGATCGTCCCAAGGGATTTGTTTATTTATAGTAGAACTTGTTTATTAACAAAGGTTGTCAATCCTTGTTTGTATGAATATATTTTTAAAAAGAAATCAAATAAGAACTAAGCATATACTTGTGTATAATTCCATGATGAGGTCTAGGAGTATTATTGCAATTATGAATATAAAGTTTGGTGTAAAACTTGTTATGATGCGCAACTAAAAATGAGTAGAAATACAATCGATGATGTATGTCATGTTCTAACTACTACTAAGAATTCAATCTACTAAATGACTCCTTTCGGACATATCAAGATAGTATGACAATTCTATAATCACATGGTTGTTTAGAAAATCAACTCTTTTCTTATGAATTCCTACGAATCCTTTCGGTCCTTTTTCGTGATGAAATCTTCTCAAAATCCATTTTAATAAGTAAATAGGATGGTTGTCAAGCATCATATTCCATACTAATTCGTGCACTAATGTTTTGGAATAAAAACAAGTTGAAAATCCTTTCGGACCTATTTCCCAAAGATTGTTTTTATCAACAAATTAAGCAAGATTAGATATTACTTCAACAAACTCATAAAATAGATATGTTTTCATGCATCACCTTTTTAGTAAAAGAATACTCCATAACCAATCACATCATACACACAAGTATATCACAAATTACTCCATAGCAATCATAAATAAACACAAGTAGATAATAAAACTTTCATTAAACGTAAAGTAACAATTGTTCATTATAAGAATCAAGGTGTACCTAGTCTTGAGAATTACAATGACAAGAATCACGTGGAACTATAGCAACCACACTCTAGATAAACTATTCACCACACTAGTGAACAATTCCCAACTCGAACCAAAGATTGAGACTTTACTCAACTCTTTCTGACGTTTTTCACACTTAGTAACCTTAGAAAATGAACTAGTAACACTTTAGTGTAACAATAATATTGATAAAAGATGGTACATGTAATCTAGAGGCTAAGTACTCATTATATAGCCTCATAACTCTTCTCTTCCAAGTAAAAACGTCCCATGATAGTTAATAACCAGAAATGATCAGCCACCAATGATTATGGAGAGTAAATACACCTTTAAATGCGAATTTGTAACAGCAGCAGTTCCCCAACCGATCGGCTGAAGGTCCAACCGATCGGTTGGAGTCTTTTGGTCAAATTCCAGCCGATCCGGTTGCGGGTTGCAGCCGATCGGCTGGATGCCTCCACTATGTTGTTTCTTTGACTTTTCTTCGCCGATTCTTTTCGCATGTGTTTCCTTTCTTCGTGGCATGTCTTGGTACATTAGAACTTGATATTTCTTTGGTAAATATGTATAGAAAGCTCGTCTATATCAAATCCTTTGTCCATGCGTTAATTTCATCCTTCTCTTCCATTCGAATCTTTCCCCAACAAGCATGATCACTTCATTTCTTCACTTTTAAGCATCTTTTCACTGCTTTTGGCTATATTTGCATGTATAAACACTTTTCCACGATTAAGTAACAAATGTATACAAATATGACCAATTTCCATACGAAAAACCAACAATAACGCTTCTAAAAACATGTTAACTTTGAGCGTTATCAAATCCCCCACACTTGAGCTTTGCTCGCCCTCGAGCAAATCTTAATCAAAAGAAAATTGATATTAATAGAAATAATGCAAACATCTTATGTGAATTTTAAATAAGTAAAAGAACTTGACAACAATTCTAAGCACCTCACGAAGATATTTGAAATTCACTCATCCCTCAATATGTGATAAGATTAATAAATCACTCATAGCTCAGTCATGATTAATGTTTCTTACCATAAGCTTGTACGAGTATCAAAACAATAAGATAATTCATCAAAGAGGTCTTTTATTCGGGTTATAATGTTTTGGCTAAGGGTTAATTAACTTAAGTGCAAATACCTCATGTCCAACACAATAGATCGCTAGCACGAATCTTTAGATTAACTAAATAACGGATGGTCACTAAGGATAATCCTTAGATCGCTGGCACGTTATCCCATTCTTCAAAAATTCGGATGGTCACTACATGTCAACACATTTAGTAATTACGCTAAGTTAAAAAGGTAAGGATAAGGCATGGGAATATATGAAATTGGTTTAAAAGAAAAATGAAATCAAGTCTAAATCCCGTAATTGCTAGTCACAAACCAAACCACGTATCCCATAAATGATCATAGTTACCTTCTTTCTCCTCTTCGAATTTTCCATATCTCGATACATCGATTCACCATTTAAGAATTCTTCATACTAAGCTCGTTGGCTCAACAACATATCTCATAACTTCTTTTATTCATCATATAGCACATTCGCTATAATTGTCACCTTATAGTTGCGATGACTTATTATTATTATTATTTTTAATAATAAAACTCCCCCCACACTTCGCTTAAGCATACACCACAAAAAATACAAATAAGAAGCTGCAGTCTCCTTCAACTTGTTGAAATGGTACAACCAAACATCGAAGTGTGTCTAACTCATAATCATCAAAAACAATCCTTCGTACCAAGCAACTAGCAATCCACCGTTTAGACTTTGACAAGGTTAGGCTAAAGTTTAAAGTGTAAAATATTTTTGTATTTTTCTGGATATAACAAATGAAAAGGAATGGCTCAAAGGGTGTAACTAGGGGTATCTAGCGTTAAAGATAAACGCTAACAAATGGGTTCCAAATACGAGGTAAACTAACCGATGTGGTTAGCAAAAATTTGTTTTGTAAACGGATGGCCATTTGGTTTTATTCCTAATTTTGCCTCTTATCATATGAAAATATCCTCATCATTCGAAAAATGATTTTAACCGTAATGCATAACAAGTACAAGTTCTAGAATTAACACAATCACCGGCACACTCATAATGAAATATATAAATAGCATGAGAACACTATTCATATACAAAAAACTAATCCTCACTATATGTAGTAACAAGGGTATAATATTGTGCTTAGCAAATGTTATCAATTCCGAGACGAATTGTTCTTTAAACTTACTTTAAACTCTAAAAATGTTATTATCATTTACCATCAAATCAACCTTATTTTGACTAAAATCTAAAAGGCGAACCATAAGTTACTATAGTCCTTGACTCTAAAAACAATTAAAAAAAAAAAAAAAATTTAAAAATATGTGCAATTTTTCTATTTTCTTCCCTCCCCCACACTTAAGTTTTGCATTGTCCTCAATGTAATAAAAATGACTTCAAAGTAAAGGAAATGGAAAAATTTAGAAAATACCGGAGTTAGATACGCAAAATGCATATTTGATCGTAATAAGCAAATGAGTCTAACGACTCCAAAAATTGGATCAACTATATGCTTCCGTACTCCTGCAAGAAAACTGCAACATATACGAAACAAACAAACAAACAAAAGCAACACACAAATATGTCTAAACAAAGAAAATTAAGTTAAGTTAAGTTAATCCTAAAGAAAATAGTTAAGAAGTGGAAATAGAAATTATTCAACAAACATAATTCAGCCATCCCAAACTGTAATTGGCTTCACGTCCAATATCTCGGGAAGTCCCATAAGATTCCCATCTTCCTTTTCTCGCAGGTGTTTAAACCTTGTGATGTCAGTGCTCATTGGTGTAACCGGTTTACTAAAATCCTTCATTTCAACTTCGTTAAACAGCCCAAGACTCCTAGCTATTCGCGAAATAAAATGACCCCCGCAAAGATAATTCTTTGTTCCAACCGCTGAACGTTTGCGTAATTGTTCCACAATAACCCAAGCTGCGTTCAAATGTTGAAGATACCTTTTCTCTACTAGAGCATTCATTACCCGTAAATCTTCTTCAAGAACAAATTCTACTTCAGTTGTTCTATGCAATATGGATTGTACCAAAACTCTGTGAAGTACCCGTAACAATGGTTTCTTAATTGATGAAACCTTACTTTTTCCGTATTCTAGATTATCTTCCGTACTAATCTGCTTCCAGTACCCATGCGCGTCGAAACTACTCTTGTTTCTTACTCCAGTGATGATCAAAAATTTGAAGTCCTTGTTACTCAAATCCTTATCAGAATATAATCCTAATAATTTCCCCAACTCGAATAATGTCACCTCATGTTTCTTCCCTCCTAACCTAAAAGTAAGAAATTTGTTAGTCATTGCTTCAACATCCATAATCTTTTCCTTCATCTGCATAGAACACAAAAATTCCAAACACAATTCTTTGTAGATTGGTTCTCGAATATTGAACGCTCTTGTCCACATATCAGATGTTAAAACTTTCCTATCCCATATCATCCGTATGATCAACATGTCTTCCAAAAATTCTTCACATCCTAATTCCTTCATTACATTTCAATCCATCACTCTAGGTGGATGAGGTATGCGACCACCAATTCTTAGTAGAGTAATATTGAACAATTTCGTGGTTTCAGCTTCCTCTCATTTCCATAAAAGATTCGGATGACACTCCGGAATTGGCATCATCTCTCTTTTCCTTAATCCACTTCTAGTTCTCTTTGCTATACTAGAATTCCCTATGACAGAACCCTGAAATTCACAAGTAATTATTAGTATAAGAGCATATGAACTAATACCAATCAATTTAGAAACTAGAAAACGTGATTCAAAAATGTCACAATTTTTTCCGTAGCAACCAACCGAATCGGTTGGTCCTTTGGTCAACATCCAGCTGATCGGTTTGTGCCCGCAACCGAATCGGCTGGTCGTTCTGTGAACTTTTTCTACTTCAAATTCAATCCGAACGTTTTCCATTCAATCCAATCTTTCTTCTAACCTGTAATTGACCATCTTAGGGTGCTTCTAACTTCCCAACACTTCTAACAACGATTCATAACACATCAATGCATCAACCTAATGATTCTATGAACTCAAGAACATCATCAACTTAATTCTTTCAAATAAGTGTTCTTAATTAACAATGTACCATCCTACATCACTAATTAACAAGCATATAACATCTGGGATTCATCAATTGCAAAGAAATTAGTTCTAAAGATTATACCCAATTCTATTCGAAAATTCCATCAATCAATTCTTACTCAAAACTTAATCAATTGATCTAATTCTTTTTGCAATGCATTCTACTCGTATCTAATCACTTATCCCCAAAATATTACATCTCAATTCGAATTAATTCAAAAATACCCAAATCATGACCTAATCTTAATAATCCGAATTAAAACTTAATTGAATGAAATTAATAACATAACTTACTTGACTTGATGCCATTGATGATCTAATTACACTCCTGTAACCTTCAAAACACTTCTTATGGTCGAATTGAATGACCCAACTTTTGGTGGATTGTGTGTGTGTGTGTTCTTGGGTTTTTGAAATTGTGGGTTTATATATTCAATTCCAACCGATCAGTTGAGCATCCAACCGAATCAGTTGTAAGAAATTGATTTTTCTCACAAAACTTTTCTCCACTAGTTCTTGCAATGCCAAGACTAGTTTATGTCTTTTCAAAAACACTTGTTTTGTATGTATATGTATCCAAACACACTTGGTCTACCAAACATTGGTCATTATTTCTACTTCTAACTTAATAACTTAACTTAACTCATAATAACTAATTAACAATTACTCAAATAGATAAAACTATAAAATGACATAACGATAGAACGATAGTCTTATTAAAATGTAAAAATGCATGAAACCTAATAAACATAAATTAAAATTGCATGAAAATAGAAAATGTGAAACAAACTAATAGCACAAGAGGTGCTTTATTCTTGCAATCCTTCTCCATCATCCATAGAAATATTTGTTTCTAAGAATGTCTTCTCCATGATACTTGTTCGAAAGTTTCCTAGTAGTCTTTTGAGTTTTGAAACTTCTTGCAAAGTTCCTTCCGCTAGGACATGTGATGTCAAATTTGCAATGCCATTCACCATCTCCATCTTCTCGTTTGTAAATGCTAGGACCATCGGATCCCCATTTCAAGTTCTTCAATTGGACCGGTAAAGATCCAAGAAAATCTGTCAATTTATTAAACACAAAGATGTTTTTAAATGGATTAAAATAAGCCTCCATTGCTAGAGCCCTCTCCATTTCATCCTCTATGTCAAAGAAACTAGGTGTGCATGGCCCAAATTTAGGCCTCCCATCTTCATCTCTCCCTACTTTAAAACAACCAAGGTAATCCTCCTCTTGGTCTTCATCAAAGTCATCCACATTACTACCACCTCTAGGCCTTGGGTAGTAAGTATTCTTTAAAATTCCATCATCTATGGTCATAGTTCCTTTTCCCATGTCTATCACCGCACCACACGTTCTTAAAAATGGTCTACCTAACAACAAAGGTAGTTCTTTATCAACCGCAACATCTAACACTAGAAAGTCCGCCAAGAACGCTTGGTATCCTATTTGTACTCTAACATTTCTTACCTCCCCCATTGCTTTTGCTTTAGAATTATCCGCCATGGTGAGTTTAGAATTGTTAGGTTGAGGGTCTCTCAATCCCAATTTTTGATACAAGGGGTAAGGCATTATACTCACACTAGAACCCGTGTCGGCTAGTGCATACAATGGAGTAGTTCCATTAATCTTCACCGGTAAAACAAAGTTTCCGGGATCATTCATCTTTTTAGGAAGCCCATTCTCCATTATTCTTCTTTCCTCTACCTCATCAAAACTATTATTCTCCAACTTTGATTTTGCCAACATAACTCCATCTAGCTTCTTCCTATAAACCATGTAATCTCTAAGTACCTCAATAACCGGTTTGTTCTCCATTAACTCACTTATTTTTGCTTCAAGGTTTTCCAAAATTGCTTGTTTTTGTTCTTTGGTTAAGGGTTTCTTGTTTTGTGGTGAATTTGGTTGAGTGTTGGATGATGATGATGATGATTTGTTTTCCTTTGGGGTGGAGGGTTGGGTTAATTTGTTTAATGGGGTTTTGTTTCGATTGGCTTTTCCCATCTTACAAACTTCATCCTTTCCTCCCTTAAGCGTTATCATTCCTTCACAAACATCAACTAGCATTTCATTAACATCCTTCCCTTCTTCCAAATCACTAATATTGATCCGTAACTCACCTAGTGCAAAATCAATTGTACACTTGGTAGTTATAAGAAAATTTCTACCAAAGACAACCTCCGGTTCATCGGCATTCATGTAATCCAAGACCACAAAGTTACATTTGAAAATATGACCATGTATATTCACTTTAACATCTCTCACTTCTTTCCTTCCATAGCTTCCATAATCAAGTCTAACAAAGCCAAGCTTGTTAAGCATCTCTTCCGAAATATAGTTATCACTATACTCCATGTTCAACTCCGCATCCCATGCTTTTTCTCCTTCCACCGCACAAGGTGTAGCATACCTCATGTGTGTAGCATCGTACTCCTTAGTTGGTGCCTTAGTAAAAACAACCACCTTTCTTTCCTTCTCCTTCTTTGGATAACACATTTCATGTGGCAAATAAGAAACATTATCACCAATAATCTCTCCTTCTTCCAAATCACTCTTAGCCTTCTCTAACATATTCTCTAACTTTTCCAAGGAATCCCCGGAATCCTTGAACATATCCTCCAAATCTTTCAAGTATGCCGAAATCTGACTTAAACTCTCCATTTCACCTAAGCAATTACTAACTATAACATAACCATCAAAAAAAATCCAAACCATTAGCATGAGGGTTAGTTGTAAGCAAATAATTCTTAATATGAAACAAGAATAAGTATATTAACAAACTAAAACACTAAGAATTGAAAACAAACTAAAAACTAAAAAGTGCAAAAAATTTAACGAGAGTTCCAACCGGTCGGTTGGGTGTCCAACCGAATCGGTTGATGAAATTACCACCACCAACCGATCGGTACGAACCCGTAACCGAATCGGTTGGTCACTCTGACCAAAATATTTTTTTTTTTAAATAAATTACTAAAAATTAACTACACTTTAATCCTACCATTAATGACTTATTATTAAAAACTCTTAATATCCCAATAATAATTAAAACTAAACATTAATTCTATTTAATTAAAAACTTAAACATTAATCATAATAACTATTTTAACTACTCATAATTACTAACATTAATAGTCTAGAAACCTAAATAATTAACTAAAAACAGTAATTTAAAGAAAATTAACGAATAAAACTAAAATCCTAATTTTACCGAGCTGCCAACCGAATCGGTTGGTTGTCCAACCGATCGGTTGGAGCAATCTGTCTAAAAAAAAACTTTTTCTTGTTAAAAATTAAATCAAATCCGAATTATAAACAAATTAACTACTAAAATAAAGAAAACTAATCAAATCCCCGGCAGCGGCGCCAAAAACTTGATGTGCCTATTTGTTAGTGCAAGTTTTAAAATTTATAAACACGATTTATCCGATTAATTCTTTAGCACATACGAGCAAGTATACTCGTCCGGTGTAATAAAGGTGGGTAAGTCGAGATCGTCCCAAGGGATTTGTTTATTTATAGTAGAACTTGTTTATTAACAAAGGTTGTCAATCCTTGTTTGTATGAATATAGTTTTAAAAAGAAATCAAATAAGAACTAAGCATATACTTGTGTATAATTCCATGATGAGGTCTAGGAGTATTATTGCAATTATGAATATAAAGTTTGGTGTAAAACTTGTTATGATGCGCAACTAAAAATGAGTAGAAATACAATCGATGATGTATGTCATGTTCTAACTACTACTAAGAATTCAATCTACTAAATGACTCCTTTCGGACATATCAAGATAGTATGACAATTCTATAATCACATGGTTGTTTAGAAAATCAACTCTTTTCTTATGAATTCCTACGAATCCTTTCGGTCCTTTTTCGTGATGAAATCTTCTCAAAATCCATTTTAATAAGTAAATAGGATGGTTGTCAAGCATCATATTCCATACTAATTCGTGCACTAATGTTTTGGAATAAAAACAAGTTGAAAATCCTTTCGGACCTATTTTCCAAAGATTGTTTTTATCAACAAATTAAGCAAGATTAGATGTTACTTCAACAAACTCATAAAATAGATATGTTTTCATGCATCACCTTTTTAGTAAAAGAATACTCCATAACCAATCACATCATACACACAAATATATCACAAATTACTCCATAGCAATCATAAATAAACACAAGTAGATAATAAAACTTTCATTAAACGTAATGTAACAATTGTTCATTATAAGAATCAAGGTGTACCTAGTCTTGAGAATTACAATGACAAGAATCACGTGGAACTATAGCAACCACACTCTAGATAAACTATTCACCACACTAGTGAACAACCCCCAACTCGAACCAAAGATTGAGACTTTACTCAACTCTTTCTGACGTTTTTCACACTTAGTAACCTTAGAAAATGAACTAGTAACACTTTAGTGTAACAATAATATTGATAAAAGATGGTACATGTAATCTAGAGGCTAAGTACTCATTATATAGCCTAAATACTCTTCTCTTCCAAGTAAAAACGTCCCATGATACTCTTCGCCGATTCTTTTCGCATGTGTTTCCTTTCTTCGTGGCATGTCTTGGTACATTAGAACTTGATATTTCTTTGGTAAATATGTATAGAAAGCTCGTCCATATCAAATCCTTTGTCCATGCGTTAATTTCATCCTTCTCTTCCATTCGAATCTTTCCCCAACAAGCATGATCACTTCATTTCTTCACTTTTAAGCATCTTTTCACTGCTTTTGGCTATATTTGCATGTATAAACACTTTTCCACGATTAAGTAACAAATGTATACAAATATGACCAATTTCCATACGAAAAACCAACAATAACGCTTCTAAAAACATGTTAACTTTGAGCGTTATCAGTATCTCCCATAAAACTTTGCAAAACAGCATTGAGATTACCCCCTTCATCAGTGTCATCCATATGTGCCACAAATTCCATGCTTGGTTCGATAAGATCTTCTTCATCATCAGTATCTTCCAGTGTGTTTAAGCATTCTGAAGTTTTAGTCATTAAGTCGTTGCCTTTTTCAGTATATTCTTGTCCAAGCTTCACTAGATTTTGCAGAAGAGATTGCATATGATCATTTGATAACGCTCTTATTATAACATATTTATCCCATCGATTATATATTATATATATTATATTATAAAGAATATTACGTTATTTGTGTAGATTTGGTACTAATTTGGTTGCAGGATCGATCGAGAGAAGGAAGTTAAGAATATTACTTAAGGGATGATAAAGTAACAACAACAATAAAAGGAAGGACTTGGAATGGAAATACAAATATAAAAGACCCAAGTACGCCGGTCTTAGGACTGTGTGCGGTGTACTTGCTTGGCGGGTAAATGAGATTGAATCTACACGAAGTACGGTGTACTTTCTATGAAGTACGACGCACTTATCTTGTCAGTTACAAAGCAGAGTGAATACTTGCATTCATTGTGAGGCCAATCATTTGTCCTCATTTACTGAGCTCTGGAGTTAAATTAGGTCACAAGGACTTATAAAAGGCAGTGAACGAAACCAGGACGAAGAGAGTAACAAGTAAGAAAAGTATCGAAGGGTTACTAAGGTGGTATTGGTGAACTCATACCAAGTTCACCATATCAAGGTTGTACTCGTGATCCAAGTACTGTGACAGAGGCTAGGAGAAGGAGTCGAGTCAAGTATTCTCTGTGGAAACTAACTGTTCTTTCGTTGTAATCACTTTGGTACAATTCTACGTTTTATATAAATTACATTATGAAGTTTATGAAATCTATGTCGAATGATATGTGTTTTGTTACTGAAATAATGGAGTAGTCGTTCTTTTGTTTATCTGGGTGATGTAGTCATATGGTTGTTTACATTTACATGTACGCTTGCTATTGATACTATGCATAAGTTTAGTTGATGAGATGATGTTTGGATCATTGTTGAATGTTTGATGTATATCTGTGGTAGAAGTAGGTCGAAAGGGTCTACTACTTTGATATTATTTCAAGGTGTTTGTCTATGGCAACTTGGTGTTTACCTTGTAGAAATTTGTCAACAAAACATTTATCAACCTATTCATAATCTTGTTTAATGCCTTATCTCATGTCTAACGAACTTGATGAGGAAATTGGCTTATGTATACTTCTGTTATGAACCATCCTTAATGCATTTGATATATTGAGAATTATAGGTCGAAAGGGATTCTTAATATGTTGGATAGTTATTTGTAGGAGTGATCACCAGTCATCTCTTGTTTATATATCTTGTTCATGATTGCTTGCTTGTCCTTTACATGTTTACTTCCATGTTTGTTAGCCTAAATAGACATAACCTTTAATCATATTAATAAATAATCTAAATTACTAGTCTTTGGATAAGTGACAATCTAGGGACTATACTTTGACACAATTGCTAACTTGGCTTTTCTACAATCTCTTAGGACGACCTGGTCTTACCTATAACCTTTACTATAAACGGGGGTTATACTTTACCCATGTGTTTTATATATTGAGGAATTGGTGAAATTAGTATTATAAATTTAAAGCTTTTGAAACACATCAGGAATGAAGATAGGCTCAGGTGCATTTGAAGGATTGAAGAAGAGAGCAGTTGAAATGTAAATTAAGGATCCATTGTCAACATCTAGGGATGGTGGAGCAGGAAGAATGGTTTGCAGTGGATTCATGTTAAGACAAGATTCAAGAATCTGTTTCATTATGATGTGATGAAGTTCTTCTGTACGATGCATAGATTCAAGATTATTCCACATGTCATGAGCACTGCCTTGATAGTCCATATTCATGTAAATTGAATTGAAAAGAGCTAACGTGATGATGAATGCAGCCTGTTTGTCAGCAGTGTACTGAGCAAGTTCAGTATCATTCAAATCTGCAGCAGTTTGTAGTCTTATGATCCCTGATTTGACTGAGTCAGCAAGAACATTTTGTATGGACCATCTCGGATGGATTTAAGCATGAGATCTGCATCAGGACGATTTGTAAGCCATAGTTGAAATCTCCGTTTCCAATCAGTGTAGGTTCCTGGGAGTAACATGGGAGGTCTTGATTTATTGCCGTAGAGCAGGACATTTTGAATGTTAGACATATGGATAATGGAGTTGTGAACTTGTTCATTTATTAGTGACCTTGATTGATACATTTTCTCTCCCCCATGATTGTTGTGATGTAATCAGAATAATCAAACTAAAATGTGTATAGTTGATATATCACACACAAGGTCGAGATAGTGATTTCTTATTTAGAAAGATAACTTTTGTTAAATGATGGATCTCTATATATGATTGAATAAAAGTTCCTTAGATGAAAAAATCTGATCTTATGAGTAACCTTGATCTTATGCGTAACACAGGTCTTTTGGGTAAACTTTATGCGTAGACTGTAGGTTATGCATAAACAGATTGTTTAGGCATAAACTTTTGGCTTAGGCTTAAGCTTAGTTTTTATGCGTAAACTTTGATTTTACGCGTAAGGTTTTAAAAAACCAAACAAATCTCTCAAACTTATCCAAGCTTGAAAGATATCATGAGTCGAAGTATTCCACAAGCTTGTCCAAGAAGGGAAGTACTGAGTTTTCCTTGCATGATTTAAGAATCTGAAGATGAAACTTATGCGTAAAAACTGAACCTTTGCGTAAACAATGAACTCTCGCGTAACTTTCAATCTTAGGCGTAACTTTCAATCTTATTCGTAAGAAGAGGGTTTTGACCAATGTTATCCGTAAGAAGAGGGTTTTGACCAATGTTATCCGTAAGAAGAGGATTTTGACCAATGTTATCCGTAAGAAGAGGGTTTTGACAAGTTTCTTATGCGTAAAAACGTCAAAAAATAGCTCAAAATTCACAAAATTTGCATAAAAACACAACTCTAACTAGTTTCTTTTGACCAAATTTTGTCTAAAACACTTAAGGAACAATAAAGTTTGAGACTTTAATACTAAAAACGAGATTTGGACTTGTTCAAAATGTAATACGAGCAAGAAAACTAGATAAAAACACTAAGAAACTAATAAAGTACAAAACTTTATGCAATATCTAGGTTTCTAAACACTATATCAATCTTCAAACTTTTCAAGCTTCAATACTTGAGTGTGAGAAACAAAGAAAAATGCATAAAAAGGAAGAAAAGACAATACTAAGGTACAACTTAAATAAAAAACTAAAGAACAAGACTTCAATCACTATTAGGCGTATGATACCACTTGTTAGGTCACCATGTAAATGTAAACACAAGTATATTATAGAGAGAGAAAGATGGAAGAAACTATGTATAATAATAAGAAAGATGAATAATCATAGAACCAACACCTTCTAATGAAGGTTTACATTGTATTTATAGGACAAGGATGCTAGGGCATCATCCTTGTGTTTCTAGTTAAGTAAAAGACACGGCCCATGGGCCTTCTACAAGGGCCGGCCTATCTAACAAACATAAAGGCCTAATTAACATAGCAACCTATTACATAAACTATGACCAACACTTTAGACGTGTTCTTAACAACCAGGTAGGAACATGCGGTTTTTGTAAGAACCGGGACTGGTTCTTGGAAGAACCGGATTCGATCGGTTTCGGTTTCGGTTTTGTTTTTTTTTTGTTTTTTTTATTATTATTATTATTTTTTTTCAGTTTCGATTCCAAAACTGGTTTGGATGGCCACCTCTAATCTTATATATTATAGATTTCTTTTCCCCAAATCTAATAAAGAAAAAATAAGATTCCACTTTAGGTGGTATATGCATTTTCATATGTACTTGTGATCATAATGTTATTACATATTCTTTGCAAAAAAGCTCTACCATCTAATGGAATGACGCACTTGCGTCAAATTTTCTTTTTGTTACATACCCACACCAAGGTATAATGCATGTCCGCCATGAATTGGTAAACTATACAATAAATTTCATTTTGTTATTTGATAGAATCCTGCTAGGTTAGTTGAATCTGAATTTGTGTCTATCGTTTATATTAACTATTCTTTAGAAAACCCGTAAATTTCACGGGTCATTTAGCTAATCGTTAATAAAAGAAACCAAATATATAAAATTTCCCCGAATATAGTTCGCATTTTTTTTAATTGCAAATGGTGAATATTAATATTAATCTCCAAACAGAATTAAAAATATAAGAGTAGCACAAGCATTGGACAACCCCAATCTTGGCATTCAAACAGAAAACATATACAATTCAGACTAACACAACACTATGTTATCTGATAACAGATACTACCAAATTCTAGCAGATTTATACTTCCTCAGACAGAACAAAGTACATATTCACTTGCTATCACAGATTCATCAGATGCTATCAATCAAAGAACACCACCAATTCACCATTATGTGCACCAACCATCTAGCTACATTTCCCCAAATCCTCTCTACTAAACCACTCATCTTGCCTCCACAACAGTAAAGTAGAGATGGATTGAGGCTTCACTAGGCACCCATAACCCATCCATGGAGGGGCTCTTCCAAACAGCCTACATTTCCCTCTCAATGGAAGGCTTCAACTCTTTGGAAACACACACCCCCATGATGACCACCATTCCTCCTGTGATGATGTATTGGGGGGACTAAGAAGGTTCATCTTTCACACCTCTCTATTCCCCCTCATACACCATCCACCCAAGCTACTTACCCTTCACAGTGATCACAATCTTTATTATGGTACATTTCACTGAATTAGACCTCCTTCCTTTCCCCATATCTCAATATCTCCTCCCAAGGCCAAATATTGAAGCATATGGTTACTAGTAAGGTAGAGTCACTCTAATGAAACTACAAGTACAAGATTTGATCACTGTAGAAGCCTGCATAGATTCCAGAAAGCTCAAAAAATTCCAATAGAATTGTTGCAATGTCTATCACTTCCAACCTTCTCAAACTTTCGGTCCTTCAAATTAAGTGTCAAATTCCATTTCTTTGCAATCTTCTCCACATTACTGGTTTTCCTCATCTTTAAACTCAGAAGCTGTAGCTTAATATTCTCCTCAACATTCTTCATGACCACCTCTATAGTCTATGTTTCACCCTTGAATAGTCTAGCATTCCTCTCCTTCCATATATAATACACAACTGTTGCAAGGCTAATTCTTTTTAACACACTGCCAATAGAATTGTTGCATGGTCTTTCACTGTAATGATCAATGATGTCCTCCCATAAATCAGGCATTCTTCTTTCCTCAAGCTTATCCTTCAAATTGCTCCATATTTCTTTTGAAAATTCACAATCAAAAAACAAATGTTTGTGTGAATCATTAACCTTATCACAAAATGAGCATCTCATATCTGCATTGTTGTTTAATTTCATGACTCTATCTTGTGTTTGCAGCCTTCCTCTCATAGCCATCCAAAGAACAAATGCATATCTTGGATTACACTGAGAAAACCACATAACTTTACTCCACTTCACCTCTGCATTTTGCTGTTCAAATATTCCACACCTGTTTAGTTGAGAATTCCACCAAATTTCCATTCACATCCTTCCATTTAGTTGCATCTTCTTTATCTTCAACAATGTTTGCAACTCTTACATTTCTGAGACTAGGGAATAACTCTAACCAATCCTGAGGCCATTTCCAAGTATCATTCACCACCATATCATTCACACTTGTATCATTTTTAAGTCTTGCATCATATATATCTCTTTTAGTAATGAGATCACACAACCTTCCACTATCACTCCACAGATCATACCACATATTAGTATTTTTACCATTACCAATAATCCTCCAGATGTTGTTTCTTACCTTATCTCTTAGGTCCAATAGTGATTTCCACATCCAGCTATCATCAGTCTCTTTTTGAACATCCCAAATATTTCTTCCTTTCAATTTCACATTGTTCACCCATTTCACCCATAAATTCTCCTTTCTAGCAGCTATATTCCATAAATTTTTTACCAACAAGGCTTCATTCCAAGTATCCAACATTCTCAATCCTAATCCACCTTGACTTTTTGGACTGCATACAGTACTCCATTCCACTTTAGCTTGTCCTTTCATTAATTCCCCTTTACTCCATAAAAAAACCTTTAAACATTTTATCAATTTCTTTAATCACAACTTTAGGTAAAAGAAAGACAGCAGCCCAATATATGTGCATAGAAGCTAACACTGATGCTATGAGTTGTAATCTCCCTGCATATGATGATTAATTATTTTTCCAATCATTCACCTTACTCTTCACTCTATCTATCAACTGTTTGCATTCTTTTGCTCCAATATTTTTAGTAACAAGTGGGACACCAAGATACTTCACTGGGAGTTTGCCAATCTGAAATGGTAATATCCTAAGGATTTCATTAGCTTCTTCATTCTTCACATTCCCAAAGAAAACAGTGCTTTTGTTCATGTTAGGAATCAGACCAGATGCATTGCTGAACTCAGTTAGGGTGTCTTTGATAACACTTATGGATTTCACATCACCATGGCTTAAAACAGTCAAATCATCTGCAAAACACAAGTGTGTCAGTTGAATCTCCTTACATCCTTTGTGGTACTTAAAATCACAATTCTGTTGTGTATTCATCATCCTAGTAAAGACCTCCATAACAATAGTGAATAGGTATGGAGATATTGGTTCTCCCTACCTTAGTCCTCTTCCACTAGGAAAATAACCTCTTCTTTCACCATTCAAACAAACAGTGAACTTTGCTGTTGTAACACAGACCATAAGCCATTTTACCATTTTCTCATGAAAACCAAACTGAATTAATGTCTGTTCAAGAAAGTTCCAGTCCACTGTGTCATAGGCTTTAGCTATATCAATTTTAAGCAGCATCTCTTTGGCCCATTCTTCCTGTCATAACCCTTGATAAGCTCTTGTGTAATGAGAATGTTGTCTTGAATTAGTCTTCCTTGAATGAATGCACTTTTGTAATATCCTGCTAAAAACCCAATTATTAGGAAACACTAAACATGAAGTAATTAAGTATTACTGTTCATACACCCATTTTTAGGCAAAATTTTAAACTTTTGTTTACACTATGCAACTTTGAATCATTATGTGCTATGTGATTCACACTCACTTTGACTGAGCTCACACGCAACCCACAATGACCTGGACAAGGTACAACACCACTATGGATCAGTTTAGATCACAAATGCCACACCTTGCACTCACAACAACCGCATATGAAATTTCTACCTCAGTGGACCCTACAATACAAATATGAATTACAATACACATTTATGTGATCCCACAATACAAATATGAATTACAAACTCACTAAAATGACTCCCTAAGTGTTTCTAAATGATTCACAACTCACGAAGATCACAAACAAACTCCATCTCATTTTTCTATAACACGTTATATATGAAAACGTGCACATAAGTTGCCACCACACTCCCAAGCTCGTTTGAACCCTTCTAAAGTGTTTGCAAATCCATCAATACATATTTTAAGGACTTCTATCTATACTAAACCCGTTTCCAAAGTCTCAAGAACCCACACTCAATAATTTGACCTATACGAATATTGTTTTGGTCACGTATTATCTCGTTTGAACTCCTAAGGACTTCTCAATGTATACAAACCTCCCAAACGACTCATAGGACCCTAAAACCTAGTCTATAACTCATCACAACTCGTACAAACCCCAACTCGATCACTATGTGACCTTTTGGTCACGATAACTAATCAAATGAACCCTTTGTTATTTTTGCGACCCAAACACACCTCAAACCCATTCACACTTGAACCACTTAACCTCACAAGGACCCTAAGACCTCAACACACTCCTTGCATACTCGTTTCTCAACCCTTACGAAATTAAATCATGTATCTAGAAGCCTAAGCCTCGTCACCCTCAAACCGACCCCCAAATAACACTTGGAGATGCAACTTGCGTCCAATCAAGCTAACCTATACTTCTACCCTACTCGTTATCACCTTCCTATATTCCCTTTTGTCTCCAAGTTGTCTCTATCTCATGTAAACTCCTCCTCATGCAAGAAAACTCACGTAGAAACTCTCACACAAAACCTCTTTGATGGTTGCATTGGTACCGAGAAGAAAGAAGAAGAACAAGCCCCTCAACAAGCTCACACAAGCTCACGAGTCCTTCCCTTGATCTCCATAGCTCGTAAACTCCCCACCTTTGAAGGTGTAGTAAGTGTTTTCCAACACTTAGTTTATTTTGCAACTCATCTCTATGTTTCCTATTCGAATATAGCACCAACACTTTCATCCATTTTGAACCATGTCTCGTTAAGCTCGTGCCTCACAAAAACACTCACTCACATCTCTAAACACTCACTCACTCACATCTCTAAACACTCACTCACTCACTCACTCACATCTCCAAACACTCACTCACAAAAATACTCACTCACACGTTTACAAGTTACCAAGACCTAATATGAAAACTGCCTAAATTATTCTAAGTGTTTTCCAAAGATTTTCACGTTTTACTTTGGTCTCGTTAATCACTATTTATACGAACAACATACCTATATTTTGCATAAGCTGTTATTTTGGAACCTAAACAAACAAGCTACCATAAGCTTACACTCTCACAAGCATGATAAAGCTATCTCACAAGCCCCTTTTGTGGCTACACTACTCGATCACAGAATCCTAAACAAAACCCTTAATGGGCTAAAGCCCATCAAACACCACCTTTGGTGTTGGCCTGTTCCAAGGCCCACCAATACACCCACACACTTTGGAAAGGCCCAATACAAGCCCAAGAACCACTAGGACCAGTTGGGAGCCCACTGGACCCACAAAGGACCCAATGGGCCTTAACAGTTTACTTCGAGCCCATTAACACACTAATAAGCCAAATAAATCACTTTAAGCTCCAATAAGCTCACTGATAAGCTCACATCATTTTTAGAAGCATCTGGGAACATGAATAATCATTTGGAATGGAGTCATAAGCTAAAATGGTATTTTGGACTAAAAATGCAAAAGATTGTAAGTTAAGGGACTAAAACTGCCAACTGTTATCAACTAAGGGTTCAAACTGCCACTTTTGTAAATTAAGGTTACAAACAGTAAATACAACTTAGTTTGAGTCATTTGTATAAATTTGAGAATACAAGGACCTAAACTGAACATTTTACATATAAAGGACTAGTTTTGCAAACTTTCTAAACTACAAGGACCAAAACTGTAAATTCTGCAAACTTGGTGTCAAAACAGTATCTTTGAAATGTGTTTGTCATTTATAAGGACAAAAAGTGTCAGTTTTGAAACTACAAGGACTAAAAGTGTAAATATTGGAAAAAGAGTGTCAAAACTGTAAATTTGACAAAGTAAAGTTATAAATGGAATAATTATTAACTTGAGGTACTTAAATGTCATTTTTATAAACACCTGGGTTAAAAATGTAAACTTTACATAGTATAAAGACTAAACATGTAATTTCACAAACTTAAGTAAAAGTGATTATTTTTATAATATTAATTACAAGAAGTAAATAATGGAGAACTAACTAGATAACAAAAGATTACCTTTCACTAATCAAACTCATGCATCACTTTCACCAAGATCAAGAACAGGAAACTCAACACCCTGAGTCTGACACGACTCATCATCATCACCCATGAAGACAAGACAATATTATGTTTAATATTGTTTTTGTACTTCAGGCATTACACAAATACAAATCACACCACTATAGGAAACTAAGGTTTCTCATATTATCCAGGTTGCGTGTTGGAGCCATTCACCCGTTACACTTGACATTACTTGATTGCCTACATACACCACTCATCTGAGGTGAGTCTTTAGTCCCACACTTTTTTACATGTTTTACAAACTATGTGGGTGGGATACATGATACACTATATGAACACAAGTATTTGAAAAACTATTTTCACTATGGTATGCTATACAACTATTGCATAAGACACATGCCAATTTGAAAGTCCCTTCTATCATGAACCTTAGTCATTTGCGAGTGAACGCAAATAACTGTGAATAGATCTATTGGTGCTTGACTGACCCATTTGTTCTAACCCACACCTGGTAGACAAATGCACTATTATTTGATACACCTAGGAGAACTGGCAAACTCCTCACCTAAGGGCAACTTATAATGTGTTGATGCCATTACACGGCTCACATACATGTTAACATTGTGTTCATGAGACTTATAGCAATATGTATACGGATCTAACTACTATACACCAGTGAAATACTTGGAATGTGTTCATCGGATTTTAAATATAAACGCTATAGATTCACTCAACAATTTTGTTGACTTTTAGCATGTATCTCAGGTAATTGAAGCAAGCTCAGGAGGCATGGAGTGGGCATTTGACCTTTGTGTCGGTGGTGTAATATTCACAAACAGTCATTTTCAATTAATAATGTGATGTATTAAACATTGAACATCCTTGCTTTTGAATTCAATAAAATGAACTCAAAAACGTCTCTTTGAGTCGTTTTCTGTAATTATGACTGTGATCCTCTACGTAACACCCAATTAAGTCTTCCGCTGTTAAACAAATTTTGGGGGTGTTATAGATAGGCATCAGAGCCCTGGTTATAGAGAACCAAATGTATTTTCAAACATTGGACTATAACTACACTTTTAAACGGACCTATTACACCACACCACCGCGAGCCCTCCATGCCTACTCAACTATGACATTTAATTAGAAATGTTACACTTGTTATATGAATATATGCTAAATGCTAGATTAGCAACTGATGTTACTATTAATTGGGTTATTACAGTAGTACCATGTCTACCCATTCACACCACACTACCTCCTCTTCCGAACTTGAGGTTGAAGACACTGCTTCGTCAGTGATCCCACCTGTCACCACTACACCCTTGGTAACCCCAACAACACCAACGGACAACTCCAACTCTTTGTCAGCTGACGAGAGACTTGTGTCAACCTGGTGTTGGTCCCGTGACCCAGGAACGGTAACTCCACCCACTTTACCACCGCCACCTCCACTCAATCGGGTTTACCGAGGAAGGAGGGTCAGAATACTTGAACCGTAGGAACCTGAGCCTTTCATGAGGCCATTCCGAAGGACACCTACAGGTCCGATACATATCCATACTCCTCGTCGAAGGTATCGACGATTATCACCATGTTCTCTCCTTGATGTTTTTGGAGCATCACCACAATCATCACCGGAACACTATGAAGCTATCCCACCATCTCCACCATGTTCACCTCCATGGGTTGAGCCGGACTTTTGGTTCAACCTAGTTACTCAAACTTTCCCGGGTGCACCTTTTTCCCGAGGGATGGTACCCCCAAGAAATGTTCCCTCTCACCCTCCAGGTTTTCCCCCTAGAGTTTATGAAACTGGAGAATCTTCAACCACTGCAGCAAACCGTGTCATTCCAACTATACCAACACCGGAGTATTATGATAACCGACTCTGAGAACTGGAAGCAAGAATTAGGGGAGTTCATGAATTCCAAAGATGGGAGATTCAAGCCCTGATGGATGAGATTGCCATGATCAAGGAGCAAGCAAGGCACCAGGAATGAAGATAAAAATCATGTGTTTCATGTAGTATGGGACGAACTATGCCCAAAAAAATGTAACTTAATAAGTGACTTGTGACATTTGTGTGTTTCTTTTGTTTCTTTAGAACAACAACGGACAAAGTATTAATGTATATTATGGTATTTGGTTTTACTACATTTCCCATGTTGATTTACATTACCGTGGTTGATTTTAACATATGTTGTGAATGGTATTCAAACATGTCGTGATGATCTTATCCATGTGTGTTGTGAATTGTATTCAAACATGAGGTGACTATATTGCCAACAACGGAAATATTAGATGCATGTGTGTGAGAATGATGTTCAAACATGTTGGGATAACTAAGAAGATTATGGTTCTTTACGTAGAAAGAAAACTTTAACAAAGATGGTTTCGGAAAAACGACAAATAAAAGGGGATATAAGTATGAAATTTCAAGCCAAGCTTTTGTTGACGATGAATCATTGTATGCCATAGTAATTTCACGACCAAGTGGTAAAATAAAGACCTGGGGAAAAATAAACACAAACGATGTAATTACACGTAACAACAACACCATTGATATGTAACTTGTGCTTGAGATATTCCAGCATGGAAAACTAAACTTACATTTCTGTTGATCTTGACAGAAAATGCCTCGCACAAGGAGATCAGCTGCTTCACCTGAACCAACTCCAACACCAACACCATCACCCACTCCATCATCAGGATCAATTCCACCTTTGACTCCGGAAGATATCCGGAGAATGATCGCTGAAGGTCTGGCTGCTGCACTCGGAAACCAACCTACACCTTTGAACCGCTCCAGCAATGCTAGTGAAACTGCTGATGAACCAGCAACTATCATTCCACGAAAGTGCACCTATAAGGATTTCATGAGCTGTCAACCCACCTACTACAAGGGTACTGAAGGAGCAACTGCTCTTACCCGTTGGTTTGAACGTTCCGAAACTGTGTTTATGAGAAGTGGTTGCCCCGAGAACTGTAAGGTAACCTATGCAACAGGAACCCTTTAGGATGAAGCTCAATCATGGTGGAATTCTGTAGTACAAAGTATGGGAACCGAAGAAGCTTATCAGATCACTTGGGTTGAATTTAAAAAGAAGATCCTTAGGAAATACTGTTCAAGGTCTGAAATCAAGAAGTTGGAAGATGAATTCCACTATTTGATGGTAAAAGGAGTTGAACTGAGAGCTTATAACCGCCGATTTCAGGAACTAGCTGTGTTATGCCCAGGTGTTGTGCCTGACTTGGACAAAACCCTAGAAAAGTACATTGAAGGTTTGCCTCAAAGTATCGAAGGAAATGTTACCGCTTCGAAACCTGCAACCCTTGATGAGGCAATGACAATTGCTCAAAGGCTACTAGACAGGGAAATCAAGCGGAAGTCAACCGTGGAACGAAATGAACTCAAGTGAAAGAATGATGATAGGAGAATTGTCTTGCATGGCAGTAGTAGAAATACAAACAATGGACGCAACCATAACTATCATCACGCCCGCAATTCTCATCACCATAAACAGAACCGTAGGCAGGAAGCTGCCAAGGCATATGTGACTACCTCAGGATATGCTGGTGACAAACCTCTGTGCAACAAGTGCAAGATGCACCACACTGGCCCCTGTATCACCAAGTGTGGAAAATGTCAAAGGATAAAGCGCAAGACCACTGATTGCAAAGCCACCGGAGCAAACTTACAACCTGTGAGCGTAGTGTGTCACCGTTGCGGAGAAAAAGGACACTACAAGAGTCAATGCACTAACAGGAATGCTGATTACCCTGCACGTGCGAGAGCATACATGATGGGAGATGGAGATGCACCAAGGAAACCTGACGTCGTCACGGGTACATTTTTAATAAATCAACATAGTGCAAAAGTTTTATTTGATTCGGGTGCTGATACAAGTTTCGTAGATACTACTTTTGCTTCATTGCTAAACATTGCCCCAACTAAGTTAGATATCACTTACGAGATCGAAATGGCTAATGGAATCTTGATAGGCACTAACACCGTACTCCTAGGTTGCACCATAACCCTGCAGAACCAACCTTTCCTTATAAACTTAATGCCCATTCAATTTGGTAGTTTCGACGTCGTGATTGGAATGGATTGGTTATCAAAACATCGTGCCCGGATAGTTTGCAATGAGAAGACAGTTCACATACCACAAAAAGGCAAAAACTCTTGTGGTACAAGGCGATCGAAGTAAGAACCGATTTGGAATCATCTCATTTATTAGAACGATGAAGTACATAAACGACGGATGTCAAGTGTTTATGGCTCAAATAACTGAGGATAAGTCGGAGAAGAAGCGACTTGAAGATGTACCTGTAGTGAAAAATTTTCCCGAAGTGTTTCCCGAAGACTTACCTGGTTTTTCACCCGTTCGTCAAGTCGAATTTCAAATAGATTTAATGCCAGGAGCGGCACCTGTAGCAAACGCACCATACCGTTTAGCACCCTCCGAGATGAAAGAGCTATCCGAACAACTAAAAGAACTGGCGGATAAGGGATTCATTCGCCCGAGTTTCTCACCTTGGGGAGCTCCGGTATTGTTTGTCAAGAAAAAGGGCGGATCATTTCGGATGTGCATCGATTACCACGAATTAAACAAGCTGACCGTGAAGAATAGATACCCACTACCACGCATCAATGATTTATTTGACCAAATTCAAGGGTCAAGTGTGTACTCAAAGATTGACTTAAGGTCTGGATATCACCAATTGAGAGTTCGGGAAGAAGACATTTCGAAAACCGCTTTTAGAACTCGCTATGGACACTATAAGTTTCAAGTGATGCCGTTTGGTTTAACAAACGCACCAGCAGTATTTATGGACTTAATGAATCGAGTATGCAAACCGTACTTGGATAAGTTCGTAATTGTGTTCATAGACGACATTCTCATTTACTCTCGCAATCAAGAAGAACATGCCCAACATCTTAAAACCATACTTGAACTACTCAAGGCAGAACAATTGTACGCAAAATTTTCAAAATGTGAGTTTTGGATCTCGAGCGTGCAATTCCTTGGACACGTCATGATAGCAAGGGCATTCATGTGGATCCCGCAAAGATAAAAGCTGTTAAAGAGTGGTCATCTCCTACCAACCCTACAGAAATTCGGCAATTTCTAGGACTTGCTGGGTATTACAGGAGATTCATTGAAAATTTCTCCAAGATCACGAAGCGTTTAGCGGAACTGACATAAAAGGACAAAAAGTATGAATGGGGAGAAAAACAAGAGAAAGCTTTTCAACTCCTTAAACAAAAGCTTTGTGAAGCCCCCATACTAGCACTACCAGAAGGTAACGATGGATTTGTAGTCTATTGCGATGCATCACACCACGGACTAGGTGCTGTGTTGATGCAGCAAAGCAAGGTTATAGCAAACGCTTCACGACAACTCATGAAGAATGAGGAAAACTACACAACCCATGATTTGGAATTTGGAGCAGTAGTTTTTGCTCGCAAGATATGGAGACATTATCTCTACGGTACGAAGTGTACGGTGTACACTGATCACAAGAGTTTACAACATATCCTTGACCAAAAGGAGCTAAACATGAGACAACGAAGATGGTTGGAATTACTTAGTGATTATGATTGCGAAATCCGTTATCACCCCGGAAAGACCAATGTTGTGGCCGATGCTTTAAGCCGAAAGGATCGTATTAAACCCCTACGAGTACGGTCGTTAGGAATGAGGATTTGTTCACCACTACCTGCGCAAATCTTGCAGGCTCAAACTGAGGCTCTTAAAGAATAGAACCGGCCTGGTGAAAAGATCTATGGTATGCCAGAAAGTAAAAATGGTTTTGTGAAACGAGCCAACGGAACTTTGTGTTTTGGAGAAAGAAGTTGGATTTCGTATTTTGGAGGTATTCGAGACCTCATCATGCACGAGTCACATAAATCCAAATACTCCATTCACCCTGGAGCCAAAAAAATGTACCAAGACCTCAAGAAACTGTATTGGTGGCCAAACATGAAAGCCGACATTGCCGAGTATGTCGGAAGGTGCTTAACATGTTCAAGAGTCAAGGCAGAATGCCAACGACCATCTGGATTACTTACTCAACCTGACCTTCTTGTTTGGAAATGGGAACGAATTACAATGGACTTTATCACCAAACTCCCACGAACCACCGCTGGTTTAGATACAATTTGGGTTATCGTTGATCGACTCACGAAATTTGCTCATTTCTTACCTATACGGGAGACCGATGAGGTAAACACACTCGCCTATTTATACCTAAAGGAAATTGTGACCCGACATGGAGTACCCATTTCAATTATCTCCGATAGAGATAGCCGTTTTACCTCAAACTTCTGGCAATCACTGCATAAAGTTTTAGGCACGCGCCTAGACATGAGCACCGCGTACCATCCTCAAACGGATGGGCAAAGTGAGAGAACAATACAAACGTTGGAAGACATGCTGCGAGCATGCGTGATTGATTTCGGTAAAGGATGGGATAAACATCTGCCATTAGCCGAGTTTTCATACAACAATAGCTATCATGCCAGCATTAAAGAGGGATCATTCGAGGCACTTNTATACGGGAGACCGATGAGGTAAACACACTCGCCTATTTATACCTGAAGGAAATTGTGACCCGACATGGAGTACCCATTTCAGTTATCTCCGATAGAGATAGCCGTTTTACCTCAAACTTCTGGCAATCACTGCAGAAAGTTTTAGGCACGCGCCTAGACATGAGCACCGCGTACCATCCTCAAACGGATGGGCAAAGTGAGAGAACAATACAAACGTTGGAAGACATGCTGCGAGCATGCGTGATTGATTTCGGTAAAGGATGGGATAAACATCTGCCATTAGCCGAGTTTTCATACAACAATAGCTATCATGCCAGCATTAAAGAGGGATCATTCGAGGCACTTTATGGTAGAAAATGCAGATCTCCAATTTGTTGGACTGAAGTTGGCGAAGCTCAGATCACTGGGCCTGAACTAATCCTTGAGACTACAGAAAAGATTGTTACAATCCAACAACGATTACAAGCTGCCAGGGATAGGCAGAAAAGTTACACTGACGTGAGGTGAAAGCCAATGGAATTTCAAGTTGGAGACAAAGTCTTGTTGAAAGTATCACCCTAGAAAGGAACCGTCCGCTTTGGAAAGCGCGGAAAACAAAACCCCGATACATTGGACCCTTCAAGATCCTGGAAAGGATCGGTCCTGTGGCTTATAGACTGGAATTACCGGAAGAACTAAGCCGTGTACACGATGTATTTCATGTTTCAAACCTAAAGAAGTGTCTTTCTGACGAAACCTTGGTAATACCGCTGTAAGAGATTCAGCTAGATGAGAAACTTGCCTTCGCGGAAGAACCCATGGAAATTATGGACCGTGAAGTGAAGCGATTGAAACACAACCGCATACCTATCGTGAAAGTTCGTTGGAACTCCCAAAGAGGACCCGAGTACACATGGGAACGCGAGGACAAAATCCACGCCAAATATCCACACATGTTCACCGAGAACACCCATGACACCACATCAGCTTAAATTCCGAGACGGAATTTCAATGACGGGTAGGTACTGTAATATCCTGCTAAAAACCCAATTATTAGGAAACACTAAACATGAAGTAATTAAGTATTACTGTTCATACACCCAATTTTAAGCAAAATTTTAAACTTTTGTTTACACTATGCAACTTTGAATCATTATGTGCTATGTGATTCATACTCACTTTGAATGAGCTCACACGCAATCCACAATGACCTGGACAAGGTACAACACCACTGGGGATCAGTTTAGATCACAAGGGCTACACCTTGCACTAACAACAACCACATATGAGATTTCTACCTCAGTAAACCCCACACTACAAATATGAATTACAATACACATTTATGGGACCCACATCCCTCTTGGTGGACCCCAAAACACACACACAACTGAAATACACCCCTGTGGGCCCCACAACCTCTAAATATAATAAAATATTCACTGTAGGACTCACATTGTACCCAAGTGGGCCCCACATGACCAAATGGGCCACACAACACCTAATGGGCCTACACTAGCCCAATACTATTACACGGATCACATTTAAACCTCAATTGGGCCAAAGAATCTCACAAGTCCATTAACGGCCCAACAACACAACAAGTAAATCATATGTATTCGAATGGCTAGGCACGTTTACTTTGGCTTTTGTTTTCGCGATTCTTACACACAACCCATGAAATAAAATGCACCATCTCATTCTATGCACACAAAAGAATCGAGATCAACTCATAACTCAATCTAATACATACATATGAACAGTAAACGAGAACCATTTTGTAGCAACCTCACACGTTTTCTAAAACGTACCCAACTTAAGTAACATTGGGTAAAACACGTTGCGATTGCTTCTATTGTGTTCCAAACTCAATAAAATGACTCCCTAAGTGTTTCTAAACGATTCACAACTCACCAAGCTCACAAACGAATTCTATCTCATTTTTCTATAACACGTTATATATGAAAACGTGCACATAATTTGCCACTACACTCCCAAGCCCGTTTGAACCCTTCTAAAGTGTTTGGAAATCCATCAATACATATTTTAAGGACTTCTATCTATACTAAACACGTTTCCAAAGTCTCAAGAACCCACACTCAATAATTTGACCTATACGAATATTGTTTTGGTCACGTATTATCTCGTTTGAACTCCTAAGGACTTCTCAACGTATACAAACCTCCCAAACGACTCATAGGACCCTAAAACCTAGTCTATAACTCATCACAACTCGTACAAACCCCAACTCGATCACCATGTGACCTTTTGGTCATGTTAACTAATCAAACAAACCCTTTGTTATTTTTGCGACCCAAACACACCTCAAACCCATTCACACTTGAACCACTTAACTTCACAAGGACCCTAAGACCTAAACACACTCCTTGCATACTCGTTTCTCAACCCTTACGAAATTAAATCATGTATCTAGAAGCCTAAGCCTCGTCACTCTCAAACCGACCCCCAAATAACACTTGGAGATGCAACTTGCGTCCAATCAAGCTAACTGATGAGACGAAAAATGTTACGTTTTTAGGGGTCGGTTTGAGTCCTAATTCGTATGTTTTTGGTTTGGATTTCACCCAAAGTCGTTTCTTTTCTCATTTTAGGTACTTTTGAAGGGAATATCACAAAAGAAGCATTTTCGGGCGTTTTCGGAGTGAAAAAGTGCGGAAAACAACAAAAACTCAAAAGACCTTGAAGATTACTGAAGGTGACGCCGTCACACTCTACTAAGTGACGCCGTCAGGAACAAGTGAAGTCCAGAAGTGGAAAAAAAGACTCGTGACGATCCAGAGAGTTCGTAGTGTAAATTGTGACGCCGTCAACCAAGGCCGTCAGATCTGGAACCAGCAATTATGACCACGTCAATCAAGGCCGTCAGGAAACCCTAATCGCCGAGCTGACGACGTCACCTATTGGGCTGACGCCGTCAGCCCGCGTTTTCTATATATATAGAACGTTTTTTCTTATTTTGAGACGAACTTTAGACGAATTTTGGAGTGGAGAACTTTAGGGTTAAACCCTAGTACGTGTATTACAGACCTTAGAGGGTATCCTAACCCCTCTAACTTGCATGTTTAATCCAAGATAAGTCTTTATTCATACAATATGTCTATGTGTTGTGTGATTTATGCTTGTGCTTGTCTTTCTTTCAACATGCTAGGCTAATTTACTTTGTGTTTGCTTAGATCTAATGAAACCTAACTATTGATTATCATGTGATGTGTATGTTGTGATTGTATTTGGGTGAATGTTTCATCTACGTTAGACTAGAGAAAACTGGCTAATCTCCTATACGGTAACAAGCTTGAACGTCTTTAGAAACGTGAATCGTATGTGCGTTATCGATTTTAAGGTAGTATTTCATGCATAGGTTGCTATCGGTGAGCTCATGATAGGATGCTTGACGTATCGTCATAGAGTGAGGTAGGAACTTATAGAGTTAGGGAATTGAACGCACTCCCTACGACTTGTTAGGAATACACCCGTCATCCACGCAAACTCAACATACTAATTACATGGTAAAAGATAGTTAGGGAGTAATGAAATCTAAGTAAACACTATTCTCCACCACTGATTTTCTCAAAACCAAAAAAATACAAAAATATAAGTAGCTTAGAAGTAGATAACTTGGGTTAGTTGACTAGCAACTAATTCCGCCCTATCCTCCAAAACCAGAGATTTTACTGCTTTCATAAAATATAAAAATACAAAAAGAATCTTCCTCCACCCTTAGACCTAGATTAGAGTAGCCTTTAGCCTAACGAACACTATTCCCTGCGAGAGAACGATCAATCCCCCGGTACTTGCCACTACACTATACTACATCGGTCAGGTACACTGCCTGGTGGGGATTGCAAGCTTCTCGAGATCCCTCGAGAGGTAAAACGTAGTGCGTGTTGCAATCCACGCGCATCAAGTTTTTGGCGCCGCTGCCGGGGAATAGTTATTGTTTAGGTTAATTTTTATTCTTAATTAGGTCTACTCACTAGACTCCTTTCTAGTGAGATTTTGTTTTATTTTTCTAGGATTCTCTTTAGTCTATCTTTTTCTTCGTGTTTTTGTTCGTAACCGTTACCATCCGACATCATGGAAGGTGGTAACATCCTTGATCCCAACAACCTAATTCAACCAAACCCACCTCCTAGAGCCCGCACCTTAGGAGAGTACTCCCGACCTAGCCACCAAGGCTATCGAAACACCATTGAGCTCAACCAAGGAGCCAATGTGACACCCTTGAGATCCGACACCATCCGGTTGGTGCAAAGCGGATGCGCATTCCATGGGCTTCGTTCCGAAGACCCAAATCAACACCTTAAGGATTTCCTCAAAATCGTAGATTCCATAGACCTTAGTGTTGACACCCGAGAGACCACCCGACTACGCCTATTCCAATTCTCTCTACGTGACCAAGCTAGTCAATGGCTTGAGCGCTTACCCGCAGGATCCATCACCACTTGGGACGACCTAACCACTCTCTTCCTTGCCCAATTTTTCCCACCGGGGAGAACTAGCAAACTTAGGAGCGACATCTTGATGTTCCAACAACATCAAGGCGAAACTCTCTATGAGGCATGGAGCCGATTCAAAGACCTACTTCACAAAGTCCCTCATCATGGCATAGAACTTTGGCTCCAAGTCCAAATATTCTATGACCACGTCAACCCCTCCACAAAGCGAACCATTGACCAAGCGGCCGGTGGTAAGCTACGTGATAAAAGTGCGGAGGAATCATGGGAACTCATAGACGAGCTTGCTCTCTATGACAACGAAAGTTGGAACGATCCCCGTGATTTGAACAAAACGGTCAAGGCAATATCCTTGCCTTCGAATAACTCAAGCACTTCCGACCGTAGGATCATGGAACTTGAAGACCAAGTCAAGTATCTAATGAAATCCTACGAAGCTCCTAAACCTTCAAGCCAAGTGAACAAAATCACTTCTTCTTGTGAATTGTGTAGAGGTCCCCACGACACTCGCGATTGCAAGGAACTCCCCGAACAAGCTTTTGCGGACTACGCATCCTCGCGTACCGACGGAGCGGGAGATAAGTGGTACACTTTCAAGCCCGAGCAAAACACATACGGTGATTCGTACAACCCCTCTTGGAGGAATCACCCGAACTTTAGGTGGAAACAACCTCAAGGCAACCCTTCCAACCCACCTAACCGTTTCCAACCAAGCGGTGCACCCTCAAACCGCAACTCCAACAACAATCCTTCCAACGATTTCGAAGGATTAATGTCTAGCTTTATGGCATCTCAAGAAGCTCGATTGTCTAGGTTTGAAGCCGATTTCAAACAACAACAAAGCGAGATGACCAATAAACTCGACAACTTGTTGAAAGCTTTCACCAACCAAGTGTTGACACCCTCGAATAAGGACACTAGGAGCACAACTAGCGGATCTCCCACTAAGGACCCATCATCATCCAAGAATGTCCACTTTGTCAACGTTGTCACTATTAAGCCAATTACTAGGGAAGAGGATGATGAAAATAAGGACGATAGTGACCCTAAGGTTGAGACCGTAGAATCCGAGGTGATTGAGAATAGGGAGGTAGATGACATAGAGAGTGAAGTCGAATACTTCAATAGGTGGCCCACCAATGAAGAAAAGGAATATCATAAGGACTTGTTTGATAGCCCCGAGACACCACACTTCCTAGGTAATCCAATCATCAAAGCAGGTGACCCATCTAACCTCAACATACCATGCAACATAGGGCATCTTCATGCATGGAAAGCTTACATAGTCCTTAAGTCCCCCATCAACATCATGAGTAGAGCCTACTACAACTTGATAAAAAGAGACCCACTAGGATTTAGGATGTTGCCAAATACCCGATATATAAGCAATTTTATGGGTAGGATCAAGGGACTTCATGTATTCGTAGGCAACTTCACCTATGTCACCGATTTTGTGATAGTTGAGGATATTCGACCGGTAATTGATGATTGCCTAACTCAAGTAGTGTTTGGGAGACCATTTGTTGAGGCCTCTGAGATGAGTTATGACCCATCCCTAGGGATAGTTAAATTCAAGGAAGGGACCGAGGAAATAGCTTACCAAATGTCATATGATAGAGCAATACCGGCTTTTATCGGACCTTGAGAAGGAACATAAGCATGATAAGTTGTGCTTCTGTAGGCTTTCTTTTCCTCTTCTTTTTCTTACCATGATAATTATCAAACACAAGCTCAGAAGCTTCAACAATGATCTTCCTAATGAACTCATGCAACTGTGTAGTCTTTTGCTCAGGACTTAAAGTAACATCTGCAGTCAATTCAATAGCTTTCATATGCACCTCAGGATTCTTTTTAATCAAATACTCAACTTCATCTGGTGTAAGCACATAGTCAAATTCATCACTTGTAGACTTTGATTCACCCTGTCCACTTCTCCTAGACTTCAAAGCCTCAAGTACCTCATGTTCAGCTAACAATCTAGCCTGTTCATCTACACCAGCTGCATCTGAATCACCCATAGCAAGCTCCATAGCTAAAGCTCTATCAGCATCAATCAGTTTATCCTTAGGCCAAAACTCCTTAGGTAAGTTCTTGTACTCTTCTTCATCATTACTTGAATCAGAGACATCTTCTTTAACAAGCTTCTGTTTTCCTTTATCAGTACTAAAAATAACAGGTTTTGCCTTTGGAATTATTGGTATGGGTTCTCTAATTGATACACCTTTTGTGGGCAATTTGGATACATGAATTGGTTGGGATAGAGATATTGGTTGAGATGGTGCAATGGTTACTGGTTCAGTTTGAAGTGGTTGAGATGTAAGTTCAATTGGGAATTTCTCTTGAAGCATCAACAAAGTCTCAGCAATATTGTCAATAACATGAGCAGCAGAGATTAAAGCAGCAGAGTCACTTACCAAACCATCATCACCAACAACTTGAGCAGCAACAATATTAGTTCCCCCAATTTCCTCCCCTGAAACTGTGCTATTCCTCCCCTGTTTGGAAGCATCCTCTCCCAAAGTAGCAGCAGTGTTGGTAGAAGAGAACTGTTTCTGCAAAGCCTCCATTTGTTGCTTCAGAGTGTTGATCAAATTCCCTTGAGCAGCTGTGAGAGTCTCAAGAGCAGTAACCTTGAATTCCAAGTTATTACACTTAGTTTCCAAATTGGTACAAGTATCCCTCAATTCCTTTATTTGTTTCATACTAGTCTCATTACTTCGACCTGTGTTACCTGGTCCGAGAGGTGAATCATGGACATTGACATTTTGTACATTTGGGTTAGCCATCAATTCAACAGTTTCAATCCTGTCCTCCTCACTTCAGGATGTGTGACCTTCCCTGAGAGGTGAGTCTTGGGACATTAACTCAGTATCAAACCTAGTTTGATCATCTGAGCCCCCTATGTTTTCCATTTGGCTAGGGAATCCATCACCTGTGTTTGACTCATGAGAATCATTCACAATAGATGTTGCCTTGGATTGGGTCTTACTTATGTTAACACTATCCTGCTCTGCTGCTAAGCTAGTAGCAGTAGTGTTAGCCCTTACCAACTTGTCACCTACATCACCTGTGACAACCCCGTCTGCTACAATATCCATCCTAACACTGGTCTGGGGTAACTCAGTGTTCTTTGAGGCTTTCCTACGGGTATAGGTCTTTTGTGGGGATATATGTGGTGAAACATGTTGTTCATCAAAAGTGGGTGTGTGTTGGGAGTCAGTTTGAGTGCCTGATCCTTCACCCTGATTATTTTCAATTAGTTCCAACATATAAGTAGTAAGAGGTTTGTTGATGAGACGAAAAATGTTACGTTTTTAGGGGTCAGTTTGAGTCCTAATTCGGTAATGTTTTTGGTTTTGGATTTCACCCAAAAGTCGTTTCTTTTCTCATTTTAGGTACTTTTGAAGGGAAAATCACAAAAAGAAGCATTTTCGGGCGTTTTCCGGAGTGAAAAAGTGCGGAAAACAAAAAACTCAAAAGACGCTTGAAGAATCACAGAATGGTGACGCCGTCACACTCTACAAGGTGACGCCGTCAGGAACAAGTGAAGTCCAGAAGTGGAAAAAGACCTCGTGAACGGGCAGAGAGTTTGGTAAGTGCCAAAATTGTGACGCAGTCCACCAAGCGTCAGATCTGGAACCAGCATTATGACACATGCAAGGAGGCCGCTCTGGAAACCCTAATTCGCCGAGCTGGACGACGTCACCTATTGGCTGCACCGCCGTCACCGCGTTTTCTATATATAAGAACGATCTCTTTTTTATTTTGGAGAACCAAGTGGAAATTTAGTCGAATTTTGGAGTGGAGAACTTTAGGGTTAAACCCTAGTTCGTGTATTAGAGACCTTAGAGGGTATCCTAACCCCTCTAAACTTGCATGTTTAAATCCAAGATAGTCTTTATTCATACAATATGTCTATGTGTTGTGTGATTTTGCTTGGTACTGTCTTTCTTGTCAACATGCTAGGCTAATTTTATAACTTTGTGTTTGCTTAGATCTAATGAAACCTAACTATTGATTATCAAAATGTGATGTGTATGTTGTGATTGTATTTGGGTGAATGTTTCACTTACGTTAGACTTAGAGAAAACTAGCTTAATCTCTATACGGTAACAAGATTGAACGTTTTAGAAACGTGAATCGTCATGTGCGTTATCGATTTTTAAGGTAGTATTTTCATGCAATAGGTTGCTATCGGTGAGCTCATGATAGGATGCTTGACGTATCGTCATAGAGTGAGGTAGGAACTTATAGAGTTAAGGGAATTGAACGCACTCCCTACCGACTTGTTAGGATACACCCGTCATCCACGCAAACTCAGCATACTAATTACATGGTAAAAAAGATAGTTACGGGAGTAATGAAATTAGTAAAACTATTCTCCAACCCACCTGGATTTTCTCCAAAACCAGAAATACAAAAAATCAGTAGCTTAGAAGTAGATATACTTGGGTTCAGTTGACTAAGCAAACTAATTCCGCCCTATCCTCCCAATACCAGAGATTTACTGCTTTCATAAAAACATAAAAATACAAAAAGTATCTTCCTCCACCCTTAGCACCTAGATTAGAGTAGCCTTTAGCCTAACGAACACTATTCCTGCGAGAGAACGATCAATCCCCCGGTAACTTGCACTACACTAATATTAATCGTCAGGTACACTGCCTGGTGGGATTGCAAGCTTCCTCGAGATCCTCCGAGAGGTAAAAACGTAGTGCGTGTTGCAATCCACGCGCATCA